>CAJVPN010001024.1:0-18597 GCA_910592215.1 Entrophospora candida
TAAAAATTTTTATCCGCGTAATTGAAAGAATATATACATTAAGTATAAGATATTGGGCACGCGACGGCCAATATCATGTTAATATTAATACTATTTTATCCACCGTTGCACTATCACTAACATTCATTCTATTATATCAATATCAAGTAATATGAATACTAACTGTGTCATTATTATTTAAAGAATTGCAGTAATTTCTACTCCAAATGAGCGACCTTGTCACAGCGGACTATAATTATAACGGATTTTTAAATTTTTGCATCCATTGTGGCAAGATCAGTAAATCTTGCCACAACGGGTTTTAAGTAAATTGATTGACCCACTACAATATAGTGATCGGCGGGGGGAAGTAACCTTTTGATTTTTTTTTTTTTTGTGTATACAAATAAAACAAATTCCAGAGAACATATTTATGTATTTTTTATTGTCTTTAATTATGTAAAAAAAATATTTTATGATGCGTTGATTTTTGGAGTTTTGTTATTGATTTTCTGTATAACATCTATGATTATCTCTAAAAAATTGCTTTTTGCTTGTATTTGTCCGAATCTTGAATGATGATAGTAATAATTTTCGCGAATATGTGTTTATGCTTTACTTTCAAAACTATCTATTATTATTGTTCATTCAGAATTAATTTTAAGTACAATTCATTAAACAATTCTCTATCTAGATCTTCCCTTATCCGGAAACTCTTGATGATGTTAATGTAGTCTCTTGTTCCAACTTAAAAATAATCTGGACCTTCCTTTTAAGAAAAATTCCAAGTTTCTTTTGAATGATTTTAAATTCTCTCTTTTAAATAGAAGTTTAGAATTAATGATGAATGTTAGAATCATTGTACTGATTATTTCCGATTTTTGTCACGCGTAACTTATTGTAAATCATTTCCGATTTATTTTCAAGTTTGATAAATAAATGACTTTATTCTTGGAGGTAAACATTATTTTTTCATTATATAGAAGTTTTTATATTAGAATTTAAAATTTAAAATGCATATCAATAAAAAATAAAGACGAAAAATTTTTTAACATGAAATTAAATATATAAAACTTTATGATTGTACATTAATAAAATTATGTCATTTATTTATTTAGTTTGATAAAAATCATATTACTTAATTAAATTATGAAATTCCCCCGTGTTTTTATATTTCTCTGGAATCATCAATTAAAACTTTTCAAAAAATAGGACTTTACGTAACTTTAGTTTTAAGATTATTTCTTACTTCCAAATTTAGATATGCTAGTCTAAATTTAGTAATGATTTAGTGGCCAAATTCCTCGTTAAAATACACGTACTAAAAAAAAGAATAGAACAAATAGAACACTACAACAAATAATTTTTTTGAAAAACTTCATTATTATATTAAAATTAAAGCCCTATTCTATCAACTAATAACGATATTTTTTTAAAAGGTAGGATAGAAAGTGACTTCTATACTTTTAAAATTTATGCAAAATTTAGGAGGTCTTTAGACCGAGCCAACTATATTATTATTATTATTATTATTATTATATGCCTCGTTTAAAGACATTTGCCGTAAATGATTGGGCTGGTAGCTACCATCTCCAAAATAGCTGTTTGTAGCTACTATTTGCCATAAATAATTACGGCTGCAAATAACTACAACTGCTGCAAATAGTTTTCAATTACTGTCATTAGTATTATTAGTCATATTCATGCGAAAATTTTCTTGAATTATTTGTGATCTGCAGTAATTGAATTTTTTTGAATGTGATTGATGAATTCAATTAGTCGGTCATTCATTTACAGTGAAATTGTGTGTAAAAATAAAAATTGCGACAGCCGTACCTGTTTTTGACAGCCGTATTTATTTGCAGCAATCATAATTATTTTTATAATGGTAGTTACCATTGCCGCAAATAACTAATTAAGGCGGTGTCTTTTAAATTTAATATGACATTAAAAAAAAATTTAGGAATTCGGTTTGATTCAAGTCGATTCGAATCGTTCAGAGCTTAGGCCAAAAACTACTTGGCAGTTCCTGGTATTCTAATTTTTGCACTCTGCTTATTTAGAACCAAACCTACTAATTTCTAATCTAATAATAATAACAACCAGTCCTATAAAAAATAACATACGGGAAAACCGTATTGTTTTACGGAATAGGTACGGAAAAATGTACGGAATCTTCCTGTTAAATGCGCCGAAATGTACGGAATTTGTACAGGATAGTTACTATTACGGAGTAGTTACGGAATGCACACGAAACACGTACAAATTCCGTACATTTCGGCGCATTTAACAGGGAGATTCCGTACATTTACCGTGTATTTCCCGTACCTATTCCGTAAAACAATACGGTTCATGTACTGTTTTCCCGTACATTTTCAGCCAATAATTTTTTATAGGGCAAGACTATTTTTCGTCCATAATATGTTAAAAGTGAAGTAAAATTAGATTTATCTAACCTCACTGGTTGATTACCTCAAGAATCGATACAATGGAAAGTCGGGGGAGCCAATTTTTACATACTCCAATCCATTAATCTGAAGATAGTTGTGCCATTTCCTTAATGAGGTAATTTATATATAAAGGAGTAGCATTGATTTAGTGACAACATATATTTTAATAATATTTCAGGTGGTTTATTGGGTTTACCTAATCACATGAGTATTATAACATAATAGATAAGCTTTCTGATGAAGGTTAGCATAAATTCACTATTTTCTCTTATAAATCAAATCCAATTTAATGTAGTAAACTTACATATATTTGGTTTTGTGTTTTAAAAAAGGATTATTTTTGGGTCATCCACAAAAAAGGATTTTATGGGTTGGGATATGTACACCAAAGTTGCATCCAGATTCTTAAGGAACCTGTAAATGATCTCTCCTAATATTGGTGGTATCTTCAATATTTCAAATGTTGAACCAGTATTAGGAGTGTTTAATGATTGGGTTTAAAATTTCATTTTTCAAAATTGATTTTTAAGGAACTGTAACATATTAGTATTAGTTAGTGATGGGTTGTCACTATTATACATATGTATATTGCAATGATACCATAGCAATATTTATAAAAATCTATAATAGCCAAACACCTGTTACTAAACTGTATACAATCAGGATGAGGATCTTACTGCTGAAATTTCCACTACAATACTATGATTTGGACAAAAGAAGAGGCCACAAACATAAGGTGAAAGAAGTTTCACGCCTAAGAAGTAAATAATATGAATAAGGTAACATAACTTCATCTTACATGGGAAGGATAAAAACATAAAAGGTTTATTTTACTAACTCTGCTAAATTTTCTCATTTTTACTTGTTGGGAGGACATGGCATGGCTTCTTTAAATTGGTTTCTTAAAAGTTAATTTATGCATACATGGTCACAGTATTTCATTACTGGGGTGATGCAATTTTATTTTATTGGTTGTAAATTCAAGAAACATATGTCAAATAACAACAAAATGCCTTCAAAGAAAAGATTGTTGAAAACACCTGCAATGTTATACAATTTCAGGTTGATTTGGGGCACATTTCAATGGTTTTTGGTTTTTAAGATATATATACATATTACACCAGTCTTTATTTAAGAAAAGTATATAATGTTTACTTTTGCTGTTATTATATATTGTGTTGGTTGGGATTCAACAGTGAATTGTATTTTTGTAACCCCCTAAATTTATATACAAGTTTTTTTTTAATTTAAAATCAATTTCACACAAAGAATCTATTATTTATATAAAATATAGATGGTATTACAGAATGATGACATGCTAATATATTCATTGATTAATACTGTACTGTAATGGTAATAGTTGTTTAGCATTTTAATTCTTTTTTATCTACCCATTATATTTAATTTTTGATATGATTTATAGTACAAAAAAAAACAAGGCGTGAAAACGGGTATGGTTTCTAAGCTAAAATCAATCCTTGTGGTGAATTACATCTAAAAATATTGTTAATATTAGCTCAAAATTACGATTTTGGTAGTTTTCCCCTTTTTCTATTGTCCGTGCCGGAAAAAACACATATGCCGAAGAAAAGCATATTAATATATAAACCATCACAAAAGTTTTAAGGGCGCTTGCTAATCTTTAGCAAAGAAAATTAAGAAACGTCATATTTCCTGTGTTACGAATTTTTGCAAAACTAAACAATAAATTCTTTTATTATTATTGAATCAATAGTCGATTTTATCAAAGTTTAGAAAATTAGATCATTCTTTTCTTGTGTTAGTAATGATAAAATAAAATATAATGCAATGTAATTAAATGTTGTAAATCTTATCGAAGTTTTTCAATAATTTGCCAGAATTGAGTATAAGCCTCTGGATCCTTATGTCTCGAACTTCTATGAATCTAAATTTTTAAAAAAAGTTTTTTTTTAATTATTCATAATGTAATGAATAAGCAGCTAAAACAATAACATAAAGTTTATCTAATGATTATACTACCACTAACATTAATAGTTTTGACATTTTTCCATTTTTCAATATTATTTTTTGTTTCTTCTTCTACAAATTTAAAGTAAATTCCAGGAACTATTTTTTTTAATAAAATCCTTCATTAATAAACTGACCATAAATTAAACATTTTTTTAAAGAAGAGTATCTTAATAACTATTACCATGAATGAAGGTAGCTTGTGGTGTTTGCCATTTATATTTTTTAAACTGCCATTCATTTCCGTCAGTTATTACGCAAATTACACGACCCCTACATAATATTTTAATAATTATAATTATAACCATCCTTTTTGTCAAAGCCATATTTATATAAAGAAATTTATAATATATAAAAAGATAAATAAGGAAATGTATATAACATAGAAAACAAACCAATCAGATTCTCCAAATTTAGCAGTATTGTCTGTAAGTTCATAATGCCTATTATTATATGTTATATGTAAAATTGATTCCTTACGTTTAACATTATTCTTAGCCTCATTTGAAGGAATAAACCTAAAAAAAAAAATTTTTGGATTTGAGAATAAGTATATAAATAAATATATAAATCATCTTTTTAAAATTTCTAAAAATTTACAACGCTCTACCTTACATCCTGAAGTAAATCTTTTACATTAAACATATTTATAAAAGAACTGGGAGCAGATGGAACAAGTATCAATGGGACCAATAAGTTTTTATCAAAGGATTTTTGCATAGAACGATTTGCTGCTCTAGGAATAGAATGTGAATTTCTATTGTCATGTAAACTTATATCGTGACTTTTTCCTTTTAAAAAGACTTCATCAGCCATTCTCAAAAATTTATCAACCTAGTTATTATACTAGATATAAGTATCTTATATCTTTAAACGTTCACCACACATATAAAAATAAAAACAAATAAAATAATATATATATACATACGTTACTTATTGCAGCAGATTCTTCATTAGCTACACCAGATTCTTCTTCCAAATCAATTATTTCGTCTTCCTCATAATATTCTGAATCGCTGTCAGAGGAAGAGTAAGAATACATCATATCATATGTAGCAGGTTTAAAAGTTTGGTCAAACCAATCCGAATCTTTCGATATGTTTTTTTGTTTTTTTCTTCTGTTAGATTTTTCTCCGTCATCAGTAATTCGACGTTTTTCTTTTAACATAAAATGATTAATTGATTAAACGATTATTATAAATATATATATTTATCAGAGTGAATTAATAATGAATATCTTTACCAGCATGTCTTGAATGAGATTCTCTACGCATATCTTTATCATTTAAAGAGGCAGAGTGACCATTTAAATAGTTTACCCATTTCTGACGGTCAATGTAAGTTAAACGACCTGAAAGTTGAATGCTGGATATGTCTTCATTGTACTTGTCAAATTGATATTTTTTAGTGATCAGGCCATGATAAAGGATATCAAGTTTATAATATTCTGCTGAGGCAAAATTCATAAAGGTTGTAGTCATATCTTTCGGAAAAACATTTTGATCAAATTGTATAAAAGCGGCATCTTTAATATTGGTAACTGGATTATGGTTTGAATCAAGAAGTTGAATAGATTTTTTGTGTAAATTATATTCACGAAAGAGTTCAAGTGGATTTTGTGTATCTGATTCCATCTTAATTGTTGTTTTTTAACAATTATTATTAAGGTCTATGAAATTATGATTATTTAATTTTATTATTTGTTAAAGATTATTTTTTAAAATTTATTACGTCATGTAAATTTCTAAATTAAGAAAACACTACGTACAAATTTTCTAAATTTATTTATTTTTTTCAAATAACCTAATTCATATCTTCTCTTGTGGACGAGCAATAATAGCTTTGCCTTTATTCCAATCAACTAAAATAGGTCGTTGTAATTTTGGTTGAAAATTTCAAATAATTCTTGTGCTGCACTATATCCTTTGGAGATTCAGCAGTATTATTAGTAGCAATGGCAGGTGTATATTGACGCTTTCACTTGCAACATCATCACCATCATCGTTTCTTAGAACCATTATTGTCTTTTATACCTAAATAATCAACAATGGATTGAAGTTGGTCGTTTGTTAAAGGTTGTTTTTGATAATCCATCAAGTTTAAAAATATCAGGTTCTTTCTTAAGTGCTTCATCCAATATTTGTAAAGCTTTATTTGGATTATATATTTAATATGACCGTTTAACCCAAAATTCTTTCTTCAAATGAATCCATTAAAATATCGCAATCACCCTTTTTGTAAAATAACCCAAACCCACTCTCTGCAGGTATGACACAACAAGAAGTCAGAAATGAGAAATGGGGGCTCTGATTTTATTAAATTGCATTAGGTTTCTTTTATTTTATAGAGAGACTATTAAATCTTCAGGCACACGTCACGGAAGAGGATCTCTGGCCTTAAGAAGAAAAGGCCACGAAATAAACGAGTAATTTATTCTCTGTGGCAATAATAATTTATTTAATATCATGATGTTTGTTTCATTTTAACACTCCCATCCCAATTTCCTCTCATGTGTTTGAAACAAATAAATCATTCTTTACATAGCAGGCAAGATAATAAAATAGCAAGATCGAGAAGAATCCATTGAAAGTCTTCAAGAAAAAAATCATTATTATGGATTATGGGTAGTGGTCATTGAACTTGTCCATATCATTCTAGCCTCTTGACTCAAAATACAAATAAACCCTCTAATTTCGATCAGAAGTAGGCCGCCAGAGATCCTACTATGAAGATAACATTTTGTAATTATGATTTATCTATAGTGAAAAATCCAACAGAGACATCAATATCAATACTATAATTAATCATATGGAAAACAGAAGATATGCTGATGTGGGTGTATCTTGTTCACTTCTAAAGCTACTTTAAAAAAAAGGGTTTTCATGAAATTAATTTCTCCTTAACGAAATGACCAAAAGAGTGCTCCACAGAGAAGCCATGCTACTAAAAATTCACTACATTAAAATTTCAATCTTACAACTCTATTGTGCATCACTCATCAAAACAACTGGTTTTTTTTTTGTTGTCATCCTACATTTTAGAAAGATAATTCACAAAATACATCTAAGATATTTCACTATGCTATTCCTTGGGCTCATTAAAAAATTATAAAGATAATAATGATTACAATTATTGTTACAAACAAGCAAAGACGGTTACAATCATTTCTACTTTGAATAAATGATCATTTTAGTTACTCTGATAAAGCTAACATAGTAATTTGAAAAATACATATGTAAACTCGATAAGTCGGTCATGTTGGTGTGACTGACTTATCGAGAGAACCGAGTTATCGAATTTTTTAATTTTTCAAACATTAGAAGGTTGCGAAATCAACTTTTTAACATATTTCTGAACATAATAAAATTTAATAGAAATACAAATGTATTTCTTCACATCAAATGATATAACTGATGATATAAAAATATATTGTTCACAATTAGACAAGAATGTTCTCTAAATGATACAATCAATGATATGACTGATGAAATAATAATAGAATATTAATGCATACCAGTGCCAGTATTGTTCCACTTTTAGATTTTGGAAAATAAAAAGGCCATTGAGTTCAATAGAAAGAAAAATAAGATATTCATTAAATATCGATTATTGATTTTTTTAAACTACATATTTACTCGGCAAAATCAGGGGACAAATGTTCCAGGCCCGAAAACTATAGATAGGTCTGTAGCACACACTGTGATTGACTAGTCGGTAAAATTTGATGGCCTAAAATCAATGTTATGGTTTTCAGGGTTCTATCTACTATTACTATGACATTTTTGACTTGAGTAAAATTTTTGGCATATCAGTTAACAAATATATTTAGTGTGAATCAATGGGATGTAATAAAAATATGAAAACTGGTTTTGAATAAATAATATATATAATAAATAAGAAAATACATAACTGATAATAAATTGATGAATAAAATGAATGTATGATAAAATAAATAAATTATTAACTGAAGGTTCCCAAAAAATTCCCAATGATGATGATAATAAAAAAAAACCATAAAATTTGAAATAAATAAAATCTCCAAAGAAATTAATAATAATGATTCTCTAATTCATTGATAAGGATCTATAGATAAATCTTTTAAAAGTGCTAAGGCTTTATAGTGCTTTTGAATGGCTGCTAATTTTATATAATATAAACCCTTTTCCTTGTCTTGACTTACTCCATGTTTACCATAATAATACAATGATCCTAATAAATATCGTGCTGATGAATTCTTATTATCAGCTGCTAAAGTAAAATAACGTATTATTTGCTCTAATGTATCAGGATCTGGTCCATCTTTCGAGTCTTTTGAGTCATCAAGTAGTATATGTGCATATCGAAGTTGCGCATCTGGTACACCTTCTTCAGCTGCTTCTCGAAAATATTCTGTTGCTTTTTTCTTGTCCTTTTCCAAGCCTGCATAGCCTTCCAACAAATAATATCCATACCAAAATTTTGCTGTTTTATTATGAAGTTTCTCATGCTCAATAAAGATTTTTAAGGCTTCTTTCTTGTTTCCTTTTTTATGTTGAGCAATACCTACTAACATTGTAGGTATATTTTGAATTTTTGAGGGTTGTTTTGTTTCTGGAGTATTTCCTTTTATCATTGATGTTTTTGATAGAATTGATTTTATTGAAGATGATGAGGATGGTGGAGTTTTTGAATCTAAATTAAAACCTTCAATTTGATCCGCTTTACTGGGTGAAGGTGTTCTTTTAAGGGCTTTTTCAGCTTCACTACGATGCCTTAACCATGACAAATCTCCAATTTTAGTTTTTTCTTTTGTAATAAGATTATTCAAGTCGAGTACAATTTTTTGAAATGTTGGTCTACAAGCAGAATCTCCACTCCATGCTATATATAAATATTATATATATAATATTTTTATATAAAAATATTAATCTTAATATATATATGTGCGTGTGTCTTTCTTTTTAATTACCTTCTTTCATAATTCTCAAATATTCATCTTGTGATTCTTTAACTTCATGTCCTTGCGATTTAAAATCAATCGTTTCTCTACCATTATTTGTCACGTGTTTTTTAATTTTATCTATAGACCATTTTTCGTATGGTATTTTTTCAAATGCTAATTCCCACATAAGCATTCCAAAACTACAATATAAAATATATAAACATATTATTATCATTATCATTATTATTAGTTTGATCATTGCTAATTACCTAAAAATTTCACATTGTTTTGTATATCGATTTCTTTGATCCTTCAATTTTTCCGGTGCCATCCAATGTACAATATTTAACAATAATGTTTCATTCAATTTAGTGCTTAAAGCAACTTGATCATCTCTACGAGATAGTTTGAAATTTGTAATCTTAGGACTGTAATATTCATTCAGCTGTTTATTAAAAGTATTTCACTATTATTATTTTATATAATGAGAAAAAATAAACAAATTTTGTCTTTAAAAATCTTAAAATTACTAAAATGTTTTCGCATCTAATATCATGATGAAGATAGTCTACTGCATGTAAAAAAGTAATTCCTCGACAAATATCAAGAACGATTTCCAGTTTTTTTGTCCATTTTATTTCATTATCCAAATAAAACTCCTTCAAATTTCCATATTTTGCCCATTCCATCACCATCATTTTACTTCCATTTACTGTTGAAATTCCATAAAATTTTATGGTATAATTACATTCTTTACTAATTTTCTTTAGGAATGCAATATAACGTGGAAATCCCTTTTGCTTCTCCTCTAAAAATTTATCACTTTTACACGCAACATAAATTCCATAATGTTTATAATATTTCTTTAAAACTCTTCCTCTAGTATCATCATTTCCTTTTGGATCTTCTAATACAATGTCTTCAATCTTTGGCACACAAACATCTTCGTCATCAATATCATTCTGTTCTGTATGTTTAGCATGAGTACTTTCATCGATTTTATCTAATAAATCTTGCCACATTAAAGAAATCTGTTCTAAAACAATATTGATCTTTTTTTTATTGTCAGTAACACCTGCTTCTATAACTTGTAAAAACTACCATTAAAAAATCAAAACAATTTATTAAAATATATTACACGCATATTTTATTTGTCATTAATTATATTTATTTATTTATTTACCTGTAACATTTCTTCAATATCATCATCTAAATCAGACAAATCTTTTTTACGTTGCTCTTCATCAGCAACACATTTAGTAAAATGTAAATCAATGATATTTTGATCATATTCTTTAATTAATTCATTAAATCTTTTTTTGACAGATCCAGCATCTGTAAATTTTCGTAATCCACTAAGTTTTGACACATCACGTACAAAATTTTTAATATCTTCTAAATTTTGAACTAAACGATAAAATGCTTTGAAGTATGCATCGTCACGAAAATTTTTTTCATTTTCTTCTCTTCTTCTTACTAGTATTTTAACACTAAATTCTACTGCTTGTATTCTGTCAATTAGATTTTTACATGTTTTCTTATTATATTCAATATTTTCAAGAATTTTTAATGTTTCTTCTGTAATAACAGCTACTAAATTTATCAAATTTATATAGGGCGAAAATGCTATGGTTTTATAAAAAAAATATTAATGTTGAATCTTTTTTTTTTAGAATTTTATTTTCTTTTCTTTTTCTTGATAAATTAATTTCTAACTAACCTTCACTCACATCTCCAATCCCTTTTAATATATCAGGTGTCCTGCTATTTGTTCCTAATAAACCATTTAACCTCCCTTCATCAGTTGTTGCTCTAATCGCTGAACTAGCATTTTTAAACATTTTTTTTTTTAACGTAAAGAACTGGGAGAGTTGTCATAACCATTAATCATAAGACCGAGATATAAATCAAAATCCCGATTTAGTAAAGATATTACGTAATAATTAGGACTTCAAAGACCGGAGTCTTCTCGATCTTCGGTTCTAATAAAAGACCAATTTCAAAAATTTTCACAAATCGAAGCTTATTGTTAAAGTACGTTGTTTATTATGTACATAATACTTCATTAGAGGACCACTTCCCCGACTAAATCTATTATCGTATCTCGTCGACTTTGTCGATTCTTATAGTCTGGTCAATTTTGTCGACTCTAGCTAGTACTACGTAAAATAATCTGTAAAACTAAAAATGTAACTAAATATTAATAATAAACATTTAATCTAAAAGATGTGCTGCGAAATTCGCTTTCAAAATCGAAATAAATCAAACATTCATTATAAATGACAACTCGAAATCTTTATTTGCCAGATTCAAAAAGGTCTCCAAACGTGAAATGATGTAATTTTAATAAAGGCACCTACATTCATTCAAAATTCGAATTGTTTTTTCCTATTACTATTGAATTTCGATTTTAGTCGAGAGTTTTAGGATTGATTCAAAATGTGAGGCAAAAGAAATAAAATAAAATAACCTTTTAAATTAATTCCGTCCAAACACAATTCAAATTCATCTTTTGCCAATAATTCAACGAATGATTTAAAAATATGCGAGTTAAATAGTCACAGTTTTATGTTTAAAGTCATGGATACAAATAAAATTATTAACCGATTTTTCGGTTATCTGAAAAAAATCCGGTCTTTGGAGTCGAACCGAACCAATACAACTTACTTACTAGGATTACCCATGCTTATTAAAAAACATCTTACTATTACGTTAACTTTATGAGTTGGGAATAATTTATTTTTCGAGTTTTATTTCTGCGTTATCAAAAAAATTTTGTTAGCCTTTGTGATATATTTATTAAAATAAAAAGGAAAAGGACTCAATATTCGGTTAATTGATTTAATTTGATTTTTGTAGTCTTGTGTGCTAAATCAGATGCTACTTTGAGTGATCTTTAAAACTCTTTAAATTCAATAAATTATAATGGTCCAATTGCTCACTTACTATGTACGATGTTATGAGAGATCTGATATTAATTATTAAAGTAGGTTCTTTGTTAACTCTGAAATTTTTAACATAATTAATTAAACGTATTGGTTAAATTTGACGAATTCACGAATAAAAAATAAGAGTAAAAATGAACGCAAAGATTCCAGTGGGATTTGCCAATGGCAATCTGCAATGACGCGATCGTGATCAATTTAATATTAATAAACACCTTTGTTAATATTAAGATTAGATAGAACCTTGTCCGTGATTATATCCCACAAGTAGTGCCAAATGGTATCTGTGATTTGATTTTTACAATGTAAATAAAGATATGCATAAGCATGTAACAATAATACACTAGTTATATCAGAAAAAAGGAAAGATGAGAGATGTATATTAGTTATCTCATAATTATTAATACACTTATGCTAATTAGTAAATCACAATTACTATGTAAAAGGGTTATCATGTTTCCTCATACCCTTGAGGTAATAGTATCGAAAAAGAATTCTGGTATTTTGTGTATACACTATTTTTGTACTAATAATATCTATTGTGATTAAAATAAGAAAATATTCAAAAATTTATATGAAATACGTTCTTGAGCGTTAACCGTTGATGTTAAATTTTTTTTATTTTTTTTATAATTATTAATCAATTAAATAATAATAAAACATAATATATATAATTTTTATCGCGTGTTCAAAACTTAAAGAACCCAAAGATATATCTAATATTCTATAATAATAATAATAGCAGCAATGGTAGTAGCAATAGCAGCAGCAGTGGCAACGATAATATTATCAATTTTTCTAATACTTAATTTCTATATCTCCTTCAGCCGGGGCATCCAAATCAACATATGATTTAACTTGACGAGGATCAGCACTAATAACAATAGCACAATTCGATTTAATTTATGTCCATATATAAAACTTACTATCATTTCAATAATCTTACCTTTGTTTACCAAGATTCGTTTGTCTTCTTTTATCATTAATTCTTTGTCCTCTTTGACCATTACCATCTTTGATTTCAAACCCAATCCTTGGAATTTGATCATGCGGAGTTCCAGCTGCTGCCCCAACAATTGTTGGAAAACTGAACCCCATAAAAGGTGGTGGTGGTGCATTAGTCATTACAGGAAACGGATTAGGTGGAATTGGTGTAACATTCTGAGGGACATTAAGCGTTGCTGTTGGATTAGGTGGCGTGGTCGGAAGTAAATGATTGGGATCAAGCACATAATTATTATAAAACTTAATCTAATAAAAATATTATGGTAATTTTTATTAATAATTATTAGGTAAAATAGTAATAAATGGTGATTTTATAATTACCTCGTTTGTAGTAACGTCAATTTTTGCGTTGTGCTTATAATCAATATGCTTTTTAACAAAATCAGCTCCCTTGAATAACTTGGAACACAAATTACATTTAAACTTACGGCCAGGGTCAACCTCAATCACATTTTCTTGATAAAATTTATCAAGAACTCTATCAAATGAAAATAAAACCAATCGTTATTTTTTATAAATGATAATAAATGATAATGTTGATGATAATATTTAATTTGTAAGTTATTAACATACTGTTGAATACTTTGTCCGCCTTGTTTTTCAACTTCTTCCTCAAATTTCCAAGGTTCAGTTTTATAAGCAATCTTATTTTCCAAAGTCTTCTGCCATTGAGTTGCTTCAAAATAAAATGCAATGTAATAGAATAATAAAACGATCAATTTTATCCATGTATCAGGCAGAACAAGCGGCATATATGTATTATGATGGCAACATACCATTAACTTGTTTATCCTTGGTATTTTTGGAAGGATTTTTTGTATCTGTTCCAACTAAACTTCTCAAATGACGGCCAGGACACTTTCGTGAAAGTTCTTCAATGGAATCAGATTCACTTCCACAATAATAACAAAATAGATGAACACGTCTTAAATATTCAATATACATATCTAACGTTTTTTTAACCTGAAAATATTTATTTATAATAAATAAATAATTTATTAATACTTCTAATATATATACACACCCACAAATAGAAGCATCAAATAACCTACTGTATTGATTTCTTCTGGGTCTTCGTTTTTGAGAAAAACACCAATTCTTTGCTTGATCAATTTACTTCCATCAAATGTATTAGAATCTACATCATTATCAAGTTTTTCAATGAGTTTTTGTGCTGAAATTAAATCTTTTTTTAACCTTTCTGGTGTATTAGCAATTTCGGGTGTAATCCGATTACGAACTGGCCCGCTTTGATTCTTATGCCGAGCAAGATAAAAAACGAATTCATCAATCTATATTTATATATAAAATATATATAAAATATAATTAAATATAATATAAATTAATAATAAATATAATTTTAATGGATAAAAACTGTACAATAAATGCATATTTATTTGTTTACTTTTTTTTCATTAAGTTTTTCATACGCACTATCCATGTCTGTATCCTCTTCAAAAACAATCCATCCAAGACGGTGAAATTTTTTTTGAGGGTTAGGCTCAGAAAGTGCAAGATATTTAAATCCAGGAATTTCCTTACACATCTTTTTAATTAAATTTAAAATACATAATTTAATTAATTGGAATTAAAATTAAATAAAAAAAAATAATTAAATAAATACTTCTTCAATTTTCTGTCTTGGAATATTTGGCGAGACACTTTTTATAAAAAGTCTGTGAGAATCTTCATTAGATTCGATTTTAATATCTAGCTTGGCATCATTATCTATTATTGAATGAAAGAGTAATTATAATTTAGATAAATAGAAAAAAGAAATATTTATATAAGTGTGAAGAATAATAATTACCCTCTTGTTTAATAGCGACGGCAGTAGTGGCTGCAGTAGTGGCAGTAGCTGCAGTAGTTGCGGTAGCGGTAGTAGCAGTGGCAGTATTTGTAATTGTAGTATCCTCTTTTTCCTCAACGACATCATTACTAATACTATCAAGTAATCCTTCCTTTAGATCAGAAATAAATTGTTCGTACTGCTTCTTTTTCAATTCTTTCGTAATAGCTATCCTGGGCTCCATATATTTAGGATGATATTTCTCAAGAAACCATTCTTCTTTCTGATGTGCTTCAAAAAATGTTTTTAACTGCTTGACAGCAAATGCTTCTTTGTATTCATTGTATTTCTTGTGTAGTTCTTCATCACCAGGTCTGGATTTTGGATTGGTATACTGCATAAAATCTGAAAAATATTTAAATGTAACCAGAAAGTCTAGTTGATCCGGATCTTTTAAAGGTTCTTGCCTATTTATTAAATGCGATTTTGTTTATTTATGACTAATAAGTTATTATTTTTTTAAAAAAAAAAATATATAAATAATATATATTTCATTATTACCTTCCGGTTGGACCTGCCCAATCCATTGGCATAATAGGTGCCCCAGGAGGAAGCATTTGTGGATTTGGGACATTAAATCCTATAAACAAATTTAGATATTATAATTATTTTGAAAATTTTTAAAAAATAATACAGAGTAATCAGTTAATTGTATACCCATTTGCATGACAGGATACCCAGGTGGGGCAAATCGTACTTCTGAAGCTCTACCATGATATCTGGGGGCTGGTGTATAACCATCTTTATCATAATTTGGTACATAATGATCCCCTCCATCAGGTAGTGGTCTTCGTTGATCAGGAGTAATGGAGCGACGTCTTTTAGGTCTACGATCTAAATAAAAATGCATCAATTAATTAATTAATGAAAAATCAATTTTAAAATATAGTACAGAAGAATTAAAATATAAACTCTGTACCGTTTAATGGTGAATCATAGTTACCTCTGTCTTCTGGTGAAGAATTGTTTTCTCTTTTACGTCTATCGACGTATAGTGCTCTTTCCCTATCACGCTCCCTATCACGTTCCCGATCCCTGTCTCTGTCACGTTCTCTATCTCTATCACGTTCCCGATCTCTATCTCTTTCACGAAGATCACGATCACGAACGTCTCTACGATCAATACTATTTCTCCGTTCTCTTGTAAATTTGTCACGACTATGGTGTGGACCTTCATCATCAGAATGATCAATTCGTCGTTTGGAATTCATCTTTTATTAAAAAGAATTTGTAATAGTGATGGTGGTATTAGTGGTAGCGGTATATAAATATAATGGATGAGAGAATGTGTTGTTGAAGTGGTTGTTGTAGAAATAGTTGTATTTGCGTGTAATAATAAAATGGTTTGACTTCTATCGGTTAAAAGTGCGGAAGGATTTATTTGTTGTAGAACAAGGTTGTCTATTCTACATAAAAAAAAATAATTATAACGAATCCAAAAGTCAAAAAAAATTTTTTTTGAAAATTTGTGAGAAAACATGCTTTTTTCTCATCTTGATATGTTTATCTTGAAGGTATTGATTGTTGATATAATATATATATAAATATATATATAATATGATTTTGTAATAAGAATGAAAAGTTTATGTGAAAAGAATGGGATGGATTAAACAATTAATTTTGAAATTAAAATTGAAATTAATACCAAGGTTCTTATATAGTTTTTAACTAAGAGAGAGTAAATAAGTAATAAATATAGAACTTTAAGAATTCTTTAAATGTGAAAAGAACGCAAAAAAGTTTTTTTGACAAGTACAGTTTTTTTTCATAATTTTTTTGCTAAATTATTTAAAATATTTAAAAAGATGATTAAAGGCAACAAAATAAACGACAAAGGACTTTTTAATAAAATTAAGTTTTCAAATGTTTGTTACTAGAATGTTATTAAATCTTGTGCTTGTTGCTAATGCAGCTTGACTCACTCACCAGATCTGTTCAAAGTCAAATAAGTCTACTTTTTCTTTTTTACTTTCATTTCTGTGTTATTTATATATATGGTAATACCTTGTTGACGTCGTTGATCAATTGCGTGTAACATGACGATTTGGACAGGGAGGGTCACGGACAATTATAGACGGGGCGTGCTGCAGTGGATATAATGTCACATAATAATATGCAAATTCTTAGATTTGTTTAATATTAACATCTCTTTTTTCCATGTCCTTTTAAAAGAATAATGGGGGTAATCAAGTCAAAAGGTATAGGATTAAGCAAGTCTGAAGTTGTTTTCACATTTCCCTCTTTTTTTCTTTCTATGCTGTTTTTTTTTTTGAGATTTCTTATTTTTTCAGCAATTCTTTTATATTCTGAAGCTCATTTTTTCTTAGCATCAGAAATATTAACACATGAATCCTTGTCTTGGAATTATGGTATAATATAAATTTGAAACTCTGAAAACCTCCTTGTTCAATACCAGTCATTTTGCCTAAGGAAATGCAAACCCGAAAACTTTAGGGGTTAAAGTTTCCATTTTCTTGCTACATTCTTGGAAAGCTTCTCCAAATTGTGCACATACTTCTTTATCCATTTGGTTAATATCATCATTAGATAGAATTTCTTGCTGTTGATAATTGTGTTGCCCTTTCCTAAAGCCTGTCCAATACTAGCTAATTTAGCCATGACATTACTTCATTCTCCAATAATCCCTTCTTTGTTAGCTTTTCGGACTTCTTCTGCCTCTTCATATTCTTTGAGCATGGGTACTAAATGTTGATGTTTTACACAATAATTGCCATAACTCTTTTAATATTTAAGGGTAATGTATAAATGGTAATGAATAACACTTTGTTCATATCAGGGTTTATCAATTGTAGTAATAGTAATAAGAGCAAATCCTACTGGGTGATAGATATTTTTTGGATTCTATTGATGCTATCTTTAATAGCTGAGAGAACCTTTTTCATTCTTCTTCTGTTAGTTGAAATGCATTTGTACAAGGTTTCTTGGTAATTACTAATAAATGACCCTTGGAATTTGGGTGCTGGCTTGTAATTGAGAAAATTTTCACATTTTCCCAAACAAAATTACCTGGATGCTCAGTAGTCATTTTGCAAAAAGAACAATTTTTTTCATGTTCTGCTATAATATCAATTCTTTATCTGTCTCAAGAAATAAATATACCTGACAAAATATGATTATTTAGGGCAACAAAACCAAGTGAACATTTATATTACAAAAGACTTCAGGGTTCTAAATTCAGTATGGGAGTGCCCAAATGGTACAGTTGAACCTTGTTACAACAAATTTTGAAAAAAAAATTTTTATAGTTGGCTTGGCCTAAATTTTCAGCAAATTTTAAAAGTATGGAAGTCATTTTCTGTCCCTCCTTTTAAAAAAATAGCTCTATTAGTTGATAGAATAGGTATTTAGGTTTAATGCAATAAAGAGATTTTCTCAAAAAAATTATTTGTTGTAGAGTTCTATTCTTTTTTAAAACATGTACTTTACTATGCTCATGAG
>CAJVPN010001025.1:0-18584 GCA_910592215.1 Entrophospora candida
GAGTGAAAGTGGTAATTAATTACGTTAATTACGAATTACGTATTTACGGTAATTAGCTAATTACCATATCATGTATAATTGGTAATATAGCTAAAAGTTTGAGTAATATATTCAAACATTTTTGTTTTGTTTTTATATAGAATCCAGAAATGTTTAATTTGAAAATTTTATTAATTTATTAGTTTTCTTGTTTTAGTATCAACTGCTCTGTTTTGCAATGCAGATTGTTTTCACTTTGTTCTCTGTATATTTGAGTATTGAATTTTGTTTCAGTTTTTGACTACCTGTTTCATGTCCCCCATTAACTAGTTTGATTTCTACTTTTATTTCAGATATATGATGAATTTTTTGGATCTGGGAATGTGGCCTGAAACTTGTGATAATGAAATTGATATGAAATTGATATGAAATTGACATCTACATGTCATTGTGAATATACATGATATAAAACATTAATGATATCGAAATTGTTATCTGGAACACCTTGTGAATATAAACTGGAAAGAAAAAATCAAGTTTTGTGTCAGAACCCTCCAAGTTATACAACAAGGTGAAAGTCATTAATCCAATTGCTGATCAATCACCAATGTATAAAACTCAATGTGCAATGTTAACCAAATTTGGTAATTGTCAGCTAAGGTTGTGGGCAAAACTCCTCCAGAAATCAATCAATAGAGTTTTGACAGGTTAATTGTTTATAAGAGCTTTGGCAGAGTTTCACATCTGGGGGTTCTGTCAATCACTAAGAGGTTTCGGCAAGCAACCTTATTGTCAGCGGATTTTTGTGAATAATTACCAAAATTTAGTTAGCACTGCACATTCCACACCACACATGAATTTTATACATTAATTAATTATTAATTGAATTAATTGAATTGTTTAGTCATAGTATTTTGAAATATTTTTTTTATAGGTAAATTATGAAATATATATTTTTGGTGGATAATAATAATAAAATCCTTTTTGTTACCCATAAAAGATTTGCCAAATATGTCAGACTGTGTTTTTTAACGCTTAATAATAGAGCTATTAAGTACTTGATAACTATCATTTTTCAAAATAATTTTTATGCCCATCACTAACCTGGTTGGCTTAATAAATTCAAGCAAAGATATTTGATTAAAGAATATAACAAGCATGGGGAATCTCAAAATGCGCCTATTGAACAGATTCCTGAAATGAGAGAAGAATTGAAAGATGTTCTTAAAAATTATAAAAAGTGGGTATTTTTAATCACCATGAGACAGATCTTTATTGGAAAATGGAACCAACTTGTGGATTATTAGCAGCTCCCATCCCAGGCTTACAGTATTATTGACTTGTAATGTGACTGGTTATTTCCTTTATTTATTCATAAATGAGGTGATTTCTAGCAAAATGTGGTTAGGAACATGATAAATTTTTTTGAGTAATGGTATTATTATTTAATGACAATGCACAAATCACATATTTTTAATGGATAATTCAAGGTTAGCAAATATAAAAATTTATCACTTGCCTCCAAATACAACTGTGCACTTGCAATAATGTGATGCAGGGATCATCCATTCTTTTAAGGTTTGTATTTTCAAAATAAGTTATTAAATTATTTATTATAACAATATGTGTTTATATTATATTTACATCTAGTTACCAGAATTATTTGTTGCAAGGAATATTAAAATTTTTATTAAGAAACAAAATGGTTTTGATTCAAAAGAAATTGATAAGCTTACAACCATCACTATTGATAATTTAATGATAGAATAAATTTCAGTTCAGCATTAACAGCAGAGGAATATATATCAATTGATGAAATGTCAACTGAAGAGGGAATTCTTAGTTCTTTTGAGCAAATTGAAGAGGAAGATGCTATACAACTATTTCTAATGTTTCAAAATGAAGCTGTAAAGCTTTTATAATGAATTAAAAGCTTTAAAACTAGAAAAAAATAGAGTCATATAGTATTCAAAATTCAATACAAACAAACATTACTAGTTTTTTCCATTATTATTAGCATTTTAATTTTTTGTATAATTTTATACATATGTATTTTCTCTTTTTCAATGGTAAAATAATAAAAATTTGCCTATTGACCAACAGATTTAGGTGATCAATCCCTTAGATCCGTTGAAATGAGGTTTGATTGTATTGCTAAGATTGCAAAAATAGAGTTTTTCTTCTTACAAATATAATTATTGAGCCTTAGCATTTAAAGATTGGCAATTTTTTTTTGATGTTTGCACCATATCCGATTTTTGAGTGTGCACTAAACTTTAATATGCGCAGTAAATTACAAATATAACACGTGTTGATCACTTGTATAAAAAAGAAATATATTAAAAAAAACCACCACCATTCAATTCAGGTATAAGAGGAGTCAATTCATGTAAAAAAAAATTGTCTCGAGTTTTTTTTTAAATTTACAATAATAATTTGTGTACCACCATATTTTGATTTTCTTTTAATGTATTAGTATTTAATATTAATATTAATGTGTAACATCTTTTTTGTTCACGAGTATTTTTACTTCTCAATTAAGTGTTAAAATATAACAAAACTTAGAATTTTCAAAATGCTAAGGCTAACCAATTTTTTAGTTTAAGAAAAAGTTTTGAAGTCTGAGTTATGAACAATAAAACTTATCGGTTAACTTTTTAAAATGATAATATAGTTTTAAGCAATTAATTGATTATAGCTATTAATAGTTACAGTTAAAAAAATTCGCTGCACATAAATGTTTTTAATCTAGCGTGACATCTATAGTATGAGGAGAAGAGTCATGCGTTCAAATACTAAAGAAAGGAAGTCAAGAAATTAATAGTGTGATGGATGCTTTGCGTAACTGTGTACCAAAATCAAAAACTTTTTAGCCCCTGCAGTTTTGTGTGACGTTTACTCTGTAAAATAAAATATCATTAATATTAATATTAGTATTAGTGTTAGAGAAAATGTTAAAGATAAAGAATGCCGAGAATACCAATCAATAATCATAAAAAATGCATTTGCATATAAATAATAATAATAACCAATTGAATTTTGAATTACTATATTTAAAAGTTTAATCAAAAAAATTCTACCATTTTTAGTTTAAATGATATTAGTATCAAACTTGCTAGGATTCACAATTGTCAAACAACACATTAAAATTCCCTGCACTTAAACCTGCTGTATGTCATCAGACGCCTGTGTAATAAATAGTAACGTGAACATTTCTTGAAATTTAGTTTTGTTATTTATTTAAACCACCATTATCGTTGGATTTTGTCACATTCTATAGCATTTATAGAAAGTCCAATTTGAACAGACTGTAATAATTATTTGTTAATGGAGTAGGATATTAAATAAATATGAGTTAAATGCGCATAATATAAATCATTTAAAAAAATCAAATATGCATATCATTAAGCAAAAAAAAATTCAAGGGAATTCGAGATTCGTACAATAGTAGTCCTAATTATTTTTTGAATTTCACATTTAAAATAGGCATCTCCAAACCATGAATTTTAAAAATTAATCTCGCTATATGCTAATGATGATTGGTATTTTTAGATAATCACTATCATCGTTTTTTTTTTGCAATGAATGCGAAAACATATTGATTATTTTTAAATTCAAAAATTTATTGTTTATTTATTTTGTATATGTTTCATGATTTACAAACAAATTAATCTTTAGTACTAAAATGCCCAAATCCCCAAAAACAAAAAAAATGTTCAAATGTTCAGTAATAATTAAAAGATAATATTAAATTGCAATTATAATATATGCACATATAATTAAATGTAAAATATATATGATATAATATTATTTGATTAATAATGTTTATTAAGAAATATTATCATCGTTGCAATACTAGCAATTACCACCATCAATGCTAATATTAAAAATGTACCCAATTATTTATTAACCATTAACTCACTATTATTATAATTATTATCACCATCGAAAGAAAACCAAGTAAACCAATAATTCAATTGCAACACGAAAAAATATTTCAAATTATTTCCATAAACCATGAAGTGGTTCAATTGGCAAAACACCCTTTTCAAAATGTAAATCATCAAAGACTACACGTTCAGCAAATGGAACGATTGTTTTCGTTTCGTATTCTGCCAATTCCTCAAGTTCTTTTCCTGCCTCGCCCAAATCTTGAGCAATATCTTCCTTTGCACCAATAAATAATAATTCGGTACCATTATAATCCAAAAATTCAGTTGTTTCCAAAGAAATAAATCGCCTTCCTTGGAATTTTTGCACAAGACGATCAGGATAAATTACTTTTTCGTGCCCAGAAAGTCCTGTGTATGATGGGTTTGATATATCAGGATTCTTGATTCATAAATAAATTAAAATGTTAGTTTTGATTTATTTATTTATTTTAATTATATAAATATGTAATGTTTATTTACCTTAATACTTATGACATAGGTTCCCTCTTTGTTGACGTTGAATTCCTTTTGAATTTCAGTTGGTTCTTCTGGAATTTCCAATACGTAGGCTAAATGAGTATGCCCATGATGCTCTACTATGTTATAAACTCCTCTCCCCTAAGATTAAATTCATTAATTGATAATTTGTAAAAATATATATTTTAAAAAAATTTAAAAAAAATATCAACTACTTACAAAGATTCTGCAATCTTGAAGAGCTTGTTGACCTTTGGTAGCAGTTTGATAAGTTCTTCCAGAAACAAATTCTTTAAGTTCATTCGAGTCATTAAATGCTTTATCCTTTTTTTTAAAAAAAGAAGAGGAAAGCAAACGGAAGATGACAGAAATTCATTATTTATTTCTTAATGCACAAATAAACATCACACATATCTTTTTTATTAGGATAACTTACGATATAACCCCAGAATTTAGAATGTTTTTCAATTTCGGGTAATTTTTTCTTTCCAATAGTGATTACACGAGATTTTCCTATATGTGGTTTTTCAGCATTTGAGTGTTCATCAAGTTTACCTTGGATTGACAAATGAGAATAACTTTTGACAGGTTGTTCTTCTAACGAGTGTCTTACTAGGTGTGGCAAAAGAACAATATGCATTCGTCGAACTTCTTCAATGCTTTTAGGTTCTTCAACATTGACCTATTATTATTAACCGTAATTGTTTAGTTATGTTATTGTTTTCTTGTGCAGCAATTACTTCGACATATCACGTGACAGATACAAACCTTTGGTCTATAAAGAAAGCAAATATGACCTTTTTCGAGAGTTTTTGGGTACATTTTCTTTTCAAGTTCTTGTTCATTTTCTTTAATAACTTTTTCATAAGATTTTTCATCTATTTTATTATCATTATTGGTCGTGGGTTGCTGTGAAACCTTTTCCTCTGGATTTTCGTCGGTTTTAGATTTTTCTTCTTTTTGAGCACTAAGTTCATAATCCATATTAGCAAGATCACTTCCCTGGGTATCCTTAATACTACTCATACTCATCATACTACTATTGTCAATGTCAAGTTGCTTTAAACCATTATTTCCATTTTGTTGATTATTTTCAGCATTATCATTTTCTTCAGATTTTCTTCTACGTTTATCTGGTGGTGATTCAGTGGAATCATCTTTTTCTTCATCTTTATTTTTTATTTCGTTATTTTTATCGATATCATCATCGGTCAAAGATTTTTTTTTATCATCAATTTTTGTATTATTATTATTATTATTATTAACACTGCCGTTTCCATTGTTATTATTTATTGGGTTTTTTGGATCAGATTTTCTTCTTCTACCACCGGCAGCATCCTCAGCAATTTTTGCAGAGGCAAGTGCAGAAGCTTTCCTTTTTTGCGGCATACTGCCACTATTACCATTAGTTGGATCCAGTTTGATGATAGTATATATAATATATATATATATAAATATATATATATAAATTAGGGTTTATGTATTAAAATTAATTAATTTAATTTTTGGGATTATTATTTTTTTTTAAAAAAAAAAAAATTAATTAATTTTAATTAAGGAATTAATTTTTTTTTGAAAAAGAATTATTTTTCAACAAGAAAAAGAGAGAATTTTTATTTTTGTGGGAAATTTTTAAAATCAGATTTATTTATATTCAAAAAAAGAAATAAAGAAAAAGGTGATTATATTGTAACCATTACCTTTTTTATTCGTTTATTTAGATTCAAAGAAAAGTATTCTTTCATAAAATTACTTTATAATTATGATTATTAATAAAAATAATAAATAATTTATATACTTAATTACGATAATCAATAGTAATAGTGCATAATTATTCGCCACGAAATTAAAAAAACAAAAAAAAGTCCCGAATCATGTCTCCAAAGTATTTGTGCGTGTGTAATAATTTAATTTTTTTTTTGGAAATATAAATAAAATAACAAAATCGGAAAAAACATAGTGTTTAATATCTTGATTAGGAAACTCTAATGAATGCGATCATCAATGCAATACTAAATGGAGTAAATTGACAAAATGGTCAGAAGTTAAAATAACATCTACACGAGAATCTGGGAACTAGATCAGGGAACACATTATTATTATTATTTATGCTCCGATGATGTACCACAATGTATTACATCATGATTGGTTAATTGATTATCATTCATTCATTATTCATTCATCCATTCATTATTTACTCATTCATATTTACTCGTTTATTGTTTGAGAAAAACGTGTGAACAATTGTAAAGTACATAAATACAAAAACGCCATAGAATGCATAAAGTGCATAAAAAGGATGATTTTTTATTCAGTTTTTGGTTTTAGTTGTTTCCTATATTTGGTTGGTTTATTACACATAAATTAATATAATAATAATATTCGATCGATAAAAAATTTTGGGGTTCAAATTTTAGTAACTGGTTATAAAAAATTACCCTATGCTTAATTGGTTTTTCAGAGCTACGTACGAACCGGTATGAACCATAATCGTTAATAATTTTTGGTTCAAAACAATTAAATGGTTCGAGTCAATTATGTGACTCGAACCGATTCGAACCAACTTTGTGATTTGAATTAAATACACAGCAAAAATAAAATAAAATAAATAAATAAATAAATAAAATCATCTTGTAGCTAGGTTCTTAAAATTACATATGCAAATTTTTGTTTCTTTATTCTCTAACATTTTTATTAAATTAATAATTAAAAATGAAACTTTGACCGAAATTTCTTTGACAAAATATTTCTCGCTTCAAAAAAAAAAAAAAAAAAATTCAATTGTTCAAGAGAACACTGAAAATCTTTACTAAAAATGTAACGAATATCGCTTGGTTTTAAATGTTCGGATATTAGATAGTTCGATTGTTCGAGATGTTCTGCCCAAAATTACTGGTTCGAATGTTCGATGGTTCTTATTATTATGGTTCGAAATATACTATTCCAAAATTACTGGTTCGACCGCAAGGGCTCTACTTTTTTTTCAAAAAAGGATAAAAGTTATTTTGATTCAGTTTACCCGGTCACATACGGATGGTTTTTGAAAAGTCATCAGATTATGGATGAGAGTTATAATAGTAGTAGTAGTAATTATTATAGGATATCCGGATGATCTGTTCAAACTTGGACCCCAACGTTTTTGATCGTCAAATTTTTCTAGAAAAGGCTAAACTATATGAATTCGTCTTTGAAATGGCCAAGCAAGCACGCGTACCAAAGTGAAAAGTTTTCTTCATAAAAAATTACTACAATTGTTATCATAGTTTTTTCATTCGAAATAAATTTATTGCCCGAACTTTTGTGGTTTGTAATTCGTATTTCAACACTCGAAACTGTCAAGTTAACAAACCTTGTGTACTAACTTACAACAAATTGGATTTTTAAAAATTGTTTCCCTTCATTATTTCTTTACTATGTTTTTAAATTTTTTTAGGTTATACAAAACATTTTGATCTTTGCTTATCTCTAAATAATACCTTTTGACTTCTCTAGTAAAATTTTTTCCTTTTTGTAAAATCATGGATTATTATAAAATAATTATTTATCAGGAAAATATCTATGCTAATCCCCTATTTTTGTAAATAATTCACGTATATTGCGGGTTAGTTTTTACTGTTCTGTTATACCTTTAATGATATTTACATTATATCCGTTTAATCCTACGGATGTATTTTTGTGTGATTACCGGATGACGTATTAAATTTTAGAGGTAAATAGCGGATGAACGGATGAATGGATACCCGTACCCATGGATCGCATCACTAATCGTCGTTCTTTTTGTATTTTTATTCTGGTTTGATTTTCAGCTAATTGTTTTTGGACTTTTTTAGAGATGAGATTGATAAGTCTAAATTGGTTATAGCAGTATCCTCTATTTACAAGGAAGTTAATTGATGATTAGTACTAAGATCTAAGTTAAATATTAAATAGACAACAATCTTCTATATCGAATGAATCTAAATACAATTTTGGCCTCCATTCAAATCTATTTCAGTTAAAGCAGAATTTTGAGTGATAAAATTTTTAAGTCTTTTGCTTATCTTTTACAAGAAGTTTTGACATCGAGAAAATTGCAAAGTCCTTAATTTTGTATTGTAATTCTCATCAAATTTTTTAATGAGAGTAGAAGAGGCAGTTGAAACATCCAACCTTGGACATTGCTAAAATTTAGATATTTTATTTCAGCATAATTAACTACGAGAATTTTAACTTGGGATTATTAATTACATTCAAGCTTAGCTAAATTAGTATTAGGACTTTTGCTTAATAATCTAGAACAACACTGTTAATGCCATTATCAAGGTCTTTAAATCAAAATATCTAAGGATTTTTTGAATGAGATTCAGTTTAATAGATAATATTTGCCAGAGTATTTATTCTCATTGACTAATTGTCATTCAGTAGCATTTTTCAGTATGGCCTTCCTTTGCACAATGGTTTTTATTCAGCCTTAAAACAACGAAAATTAATGTTAAGCAGCTGTCCACTCGAAATTCCTTTCAACCTCGACTTTCTCTTTCTTTCTATTAATTGCTCTTGAACTGCCTTTAAATATCTTTCTTTAATTCTTAACTGCATAATCAATAAAAGAGTCATATTATTTTCAGATAAAATTTGTACTTACATTTTTCGGAGGTAATAATTTGTATTAAATGATCTTGATCCTCTTGGTTTCTGCAAAAGCATAAAGATTAGTCAAAGAATCATGATAAAGTTCCAAGTTAGCAAACCAAAGAAAATGGTTTTATATAAATTCTGTATCGCTAATACTAAGAGATTTTTCCGTTTTACGTTCATTAAATCATTATTATTAAAAAAAAAAAAATTGAGATAAAATCTATTTTCTACTTCAAATTCAGCTGTATTAAAAAGATCAAACAAACCTCCACAGATGGAAATTTAATATCCAGAATTTGTCCATAGTCATTCATTTTGCAACTGTAAATAAAAGAATTGATTAGAAGAACAATAAAGTAGAAGATGTCAAAGCAGAGGAATAATAACAGAGTGGGATGGGGTGTCATAAGTCAGGGGACGTCACTCCATAGATAATTCTACTTCTAAAGGCATCACATTTAGTGGACTGCATGGTCCACATAATTAAACCTAAACTCAAATTCCTAAAATTATAATAATCTCAACCGTACACAAAAACTTTTCCAATCATCAACCCGCATCAACCCAGTTTTATAAATATCAAAATTTTATTTTTTTCATTGGATTTTTTTTTCTCACGAATAAAAATCTTTGATTAATAATCTCGTTTTAACGAATTTTGAAATTTTCTTATATGCCAGCCCAGCCACCGGTTATACCGTATTACAAAAGTTTCTATTCTTAATACAAATTCTCATTCGAATTATTCGTTTTATTTGTTTATTTGCATTATTTGCTTATTTGTTTTATTCGAATTACTCGTTTGATTCACTCTATTCGCATTATTCATTTTATCAAATCATTTGTTTTATCAGACTATTCGTTTATTCATTTTATTCAAAAACCCTATTACTGTTGTATGTTACAATTTTTTAGCACACTGTAAATGCTAGGTATAAGTATCAACCGGGTCCAACCCGCATTCATTAATTATGCCTATCCGGTTCACAATGCGGGTCCAGGCCGGGTTGGTCCCATTGCAGACATCTAATCACCTTTGTAATTAACTTGCCGTCAATGATCGATTGTTTTGCTTTTCCAATAAATCTATTCTTTCACGCTCTATTGTCAAGTTCTTCGGTCACCAATGGGCTGTCCTTTTGTAAGTAATCCTGAAGGGAGAAGTTTTTGTGATGCGTCATTCTCATGTGTAGATGTATTGTTATTTATAGCAAATTCATGGTACCAAAGTTTAACAAATTTATTTAAAGACAGAAATGTAGTACCGAAACTTACCTATGTCAACAAAAACGGTTTGCCTATTCATACATTTATACGCCAATGCTAAGTCTTCTTTTAATTATATGCCTAGTAATATAAATTATCAAAATTTACTTCCACCCGTTAAGACAGAGAAAATTAATAATAAAAGGCTATGATGAAAATTATAATGAAATGATGATTATGTAAATGAAGAATATATTGATGAAGATTACAATAACGGACCATTCAAAAAGGATATGGATCTCTTATAAGCCTATCGCCCTGAGGGAATATATTCCAAATATGTAATTCAGGTAGTGGGAAAGGGATTTACGCTAGTTTCACATCCTTCCAAAGTTTATGGAACGAGAACGGTCAACGAAATACTTTGCAAGACGAGGAATTATTTCGTCAAACCGTTGATAATTTCGTCACATTGACGAAATTGACGAAATTGAAATTGATTAATCAACCTTCATAACCAATGATAAAAAGTATGGCTAAATATTGATTTATATAAATAGTACAGTGATTCCACTAAAAAATGATTTAGATTCGGAACCTTTTATCCAGTGATGAGTTATCACCATGGTGACTACATATAGAATCACTATATCAAATCAGGATATGATGATAAAATGCCATGTATAACGTAAATAGGCAAAACCAAGAAAATTATTAAACTTTAGGTTCTCAAAAAGTGTTACTTTGAGTAATTACATATGACCGGTAACTTGCCCATCATCACCCTTGTCCAAATTTGATCCACAATATTAACTGAAATGTTTGCACTATATTAAAAACAAATTAATATATGTGTAGAAATCAATCGTCCACACGTCACTAAAAATTTATTATTTGGTGATCAGTAAGTATCATAAGCATCTGATTTTATTGGCTGAATCAATTTTGCCAATTTTGTCAGTTTCTTCAAAAGATCCTTGGCGATAAATATGAATTTCGTCATATATAATTTCGTCAACGTCTTCTTTATCCAATATTGGATATTGATACTAGGCAAAAGCCTGATTATGAAACACCTTCTTTGGACGTTGCAAGAATTACCCATGAAAATCTAATATCTCAAATTCTTGATGCTCACTGCAGAATTATTTAAAATCTCTTGCTTTTGTAAGTTCATTGAATTCTAACAAACGCAATTGGCATAGTTTACCCTTATATCAGGTTTGTAGACTATTGAGAATAGTGTTGGTTGCCAAAACTATTTTGGAGAAGCGAAAATCAAAACTAAAATTAGAATTTATATGTCAAAAGTCAAAGGTCAAAACTGGTTTTGACTTATGGCGAAACCTTTTGACTTTCGCACAGTTGCAAAATTCTCTAGTTTTGGAAACCAACATTATTGAAAGCTTCAAAGCTTTATGAAAAAAGTTGCTAATATTGTTAGAGAACCCTGTTTCTGGTTTATTGATACAGAACTTCCTAAATTCCATTTCGGTCTTTGGCTTCTTTGGATTGTAAAAGAAGGAGAAGTTAAAAGGCCTGCATCATCTTAATTAAATTTGGAAGATTTCTTACCTCAACATGAACCGTGTTATTTTCTGTAATTGTACCATGAATATTCTCCGCCGAAAAGCCATCAAAAATACCAGCCTCAACTGATGAGAATTGTTACAAAGTTATTGAAAAATATGACTGATTTTGCATTTGGAAATATTAATAGAGCTTTTGTAAGATTCTGTCACAAGAATGCTCCCAAAGATTGTCCTTTTTGCAAAGAGCCATCTGGAAAACCTTGTAAACATTCAAGAGAGCAGTTAAATGGCTTATTTTGCAATGATTCACATTTTATGCTCAGATGCTACCAGTAAAAAGAAAAACACAGAGAACCCTTTGTGTGAAAAGAAATTAAAATTAGCACTGTCTGAATAATTTTTATTTTTTAATAGGCTTAGAATTATTATATAAATAATCAAACAATTGTCAGTACATTAGCCCTTTAATGATATTGTGTACTTTTTAGCATAATTAATTGGTAGAAAATGAATTTAAGGTATTTTCTGTTCAGTATGCATTTGAACAATTGACCACCAAGGAAATCAAATCAATCTGCAACCTGCCTTATAAAAATTATTAACAGAAGGTGTACAGGAAATGTACAGGAGAATGTATGAAATACACAAGTAATTCACATGGGATTTACAGAAAATATATGGAATCTTCCAATGAAATGCATGGAATTCGTATGGGTAGATATGGAATAGGACCCTGAACAACCTTAGGAGATGATATATTGATCAAATTTGGGTAGGAATCAGGGCTGGTGGTGTAAAGGGGTTAAAAACCTAATTTTCTAATAATCATCTTGACTAAACTCGACTTAACATATGACTAAATAAGTTTAGTCAGTTTAGCCAAGTGCTCATTTGAGTTACACAGCTAGCCCTGGTAGAAATGGCCTTCATAATCAAAATATCATTTCTTAATGAGGATAAATTTTGTGATGATCTTGTAAATTATTTTCAAAAATGGTAATAAAGTGGTATTTTTTCAAATGTACCATCTCCTAAGATTGTTTGAGTCCTTATGGAATATAGATATGGAATACATGAAACACATGGTATTTATAGAAAACATACCAATATGGATTTCATTTTTCTCATACATTTCTTGTATGAATTATGTGATGTGCTAATATGAAATATGTATGAGAAAGATGAATTCTGTATGTTTTGTATGCATTATGTATCTATTCTATATCTATCCCATACAAATTTTGTGCTTTTTGGAGCATTTCACTGTAAGATTCTGTACATTTTTTCATATGTTTTCCATAAACCCCATATGTATCCCATATGTTATTTATAGGAATTGTCAAATAAGTAAGAATTGGAAAGTTTTTATTACTCTCAGGATCAAATAGGTTGTTTGGTCAAGGGATGAGCAATGCAAATCATGCCCAGGAATTTTCAAAAGATCATAATAAATTATAAATGAATGTTTCTTTATTCTGCATTATTAATAAAATCAATTCTTTTTTTTCACTTGTATTAGTTGATGCTTAAAAAAGGCAAATTATCATCTCACACATGATCAAAATGTCTTACCTGGGGGTGGGGTAGGACCCCAGATTACTATATTTGGGGGAACGTATCAGTGATTGTCCCGCCGGCCAATAAGATTTTGGTAAAGTTTTTGATAAGAAATGTTGCAGATCGCCCTATAGTATCACAATTTATTATATTTTGAAAAATTTTAAAAAATTTATCAGATTTTTGAAATTTGGTCATATGGCGCAGCAGTAGGTGGTCTTTAGACCGAGCCACCATATATACAAGAAGCTTGAATTCAACATATGTGTAAATAACTTTGTATGAAGTTTAACAACTTTTTTTGTAATAAATATTAACTTAGAAATAAGTTAATAAATTAGTTTCAACTAAATAAACACTTTCTTAAATCACAAACAAAATTATTTGCTAATAAAACTGATTTGTTAGCAATAGCCAATTTGCTCTGATCCACATGATCATAAATTTACACTCACCCAAATATTAATTGGTGACAATATTGTCATTCTTTCCAACTTTGATGATAATCAAATTCATTTAACAAGTTTTAAAAGTTTGTTAATATGTTATAATGACAACTGATATTTTTCTAGGGAAGAAAAGCAAAACTATTAGGCAATTTTTTTTATTTAAACTAACATTACATAAATTTAAAAATAAGTATTAATTATTTATATATAAATTATCCTAACTTAAATTTTTTTATTAACTTATATACTTCAAAATCTTCTAATGAATGAACCAAAGTATTGTCATTAACAAGATTCAATTTATTTTCATATTGTTTAAAATTATAATAACAATAAGGTTCATTATTAATACTGTTGCGTATGTCTAAATCATTAAAATCTATTGACCTTTCATGGAATGTTATACCATCTATAGTAGACTCGGTGGTTTGTATAAAATGATACATTGCAAGTTCAGGTCTTATGATTCTACTCAATATTGAATTATTTATTTGATTCTCATCAATTTTAAAAATAAAACTTTTATCTGTTTCAATATTATAACTTTCATTGTTATGTCTTTCTTTTAAATTCCAACAAACTGGATTGTATCCACCAACCAATTCTCCTGTTTCTTTGATTTTTATGATAACAACTGTTTGTTCAATATTATAACATTTATCCTCAAAAATTGCCCTTGAAAATCCATCATGTGACCCACTGAGAATCAAATTAAATTTATATGGTAGTAAATCATTTAAGTCACAAGTTTGATCAATCCAGCTAGAAATTAAAGTTTTCATTTCTAAACTTAATAAATTCCCTTTTCCTATTCTTAGACCTTTTTGAGGCAATAAACTTGATTGCCATTCATCATTATGATAATAATATTGAAGAAGTTCTTTATAAAGTTTTTTATCAATAATTTTTTTATAAGGTTTAATTTTTTTATCAAAATCACTTGAAGAGATTAGATCAAATCTTATTAATGGAATAATATCATTTAATGTATTGTTTTTCAATTCTTTATAATCAACTTTATTCCACTCTGAAATGTCCTTTTTCAATTCACTTTTATTTTGACAAATTCCCCATTGAATAACATAATCCCAAATTTTAATTTCATCTAATTCTAACAACGTATCACTCTCCAATAGAGTTATAAGCATATGTTTTTCAATATTGTTGTAATTCTCTGATTTTAAATAAGGTTCTGGATTGTCCTTGAATAATTCGTTACAATGTTTTTGAAGAATATCAAATGATAAACGATATTGCGATGAAAATCTAAAAACATTAATTAAATTCTTTTGAATCCATTCATTTTTTTCAGTGATTAAATAATTTTGTAAATCTTCAATTAATTCATTAAAGCTAAACTCGTCACATGCTTTAAGAAGTTCAAGAATTTCATCTGGATCGAAATTATCTATATCAACAATCCCGTTATAAATATATCTTCAAAGGAAAAAAAAATTTTTTTTTAATTATTATAATAAACAATTAATAATAATTTATGTAAAGAAAAATAATTCTCACATTAAAAGGACTTCAAATATTTTTGGAGAAATATTTTTATACTGAAATAAAATAATTCCATTTTCAGGTCTTTTTATCCAATTATCTGACAAAGCAGCCTTAAAATACAAAGACCGTGCTTTCAAAATGTCAGAGTGAACTTTGAAAGTCTTAACATCATCATCCTCTCCAACTTTAATTTCTATGTCATAAAATTTGGAGTCGCCTAATAAGTTTGCTAAATCGTTCACAAGTTTGATAATATGTTTTAATGGCAAAGTATCTTTATTGGAATTGATAAGATTGTTAAACAATAGATTGATATTTTCTAAAGATGAAAAACTGTTGTTGGACATTTTGAATAGTTGTGCTTTTTAAAATGGTCGAAATTAAATTTTCGAGTCGAGGTTGAATAGGTTGAAAGTGTTTTCTTTTTAATTTTATTTGTGGGACCAAAATAGTAACACGGATAGAAAATTTAGTTATTATATAGTAATGGGATATTTTTACTTTAAAGGTTAAGAATGGACATGCGGTTAATTTAAATTCTTTTTACACGCGTAAAAATAAATATTAATGACAAATGTAGTAAATGTGGTAGATTTAAACGTAAATTAATTATGATTGGTTACAAATTCTATACAAAAGAATCGGAACATTCATTTTTATTAATTACGTAAAAACTTAATATCAACCCGTAGATTTTGTAACATTAAAAAAAAAACTTTCAATTTTATTTTTATTTATTACACAAATAAGGCTTTTTGTTGTTAGCTAAGCCACCTATTATGAATATTTTGGTAATCGGTCAATCAATAAAAGTTAACACCCGGATAATCAGTCGAACCAAAATTTTGATAATCGAATAATCCAGCGATAGCTAATATTTAGTTGCTTGAATTCTTTTCTAAAAATTTTTCGTAAATATAAAAATTATAGTGTAAGTTTATGGCGGAACAATTTTTGTATCATGTAAAAAGTGAAAAAAAATATTTCCTAAAAATTTAGTTGAGGCAATATTTTTTGTCACGTGACTCAGATTATTATAATTTGAAGTAGAAGTGAAATAAAAGTTAACACACACATATATAAAACACTACCTAACAAAAAAACAAATTTTTTTGAAAGGTAAGTAATAAAGTTTTTTCTTCAATTAATTAATCCTAACTTTATATTCAATTTCCAGGTTCATCAGGTGTATTACTAGCAAATATCTTTGATCGTTGTTATTAGATGATGATGATTGTATATTATTATTGCTATTCTACTATATACTAACACTATTTTATGCCATTGTTTTTTTTTGGTTATTGGTTATGACAGTTTCAAAAATTAATTAAATTAAATACTGCACACCAAATAATTTTTAATTCGGGCCTCCATTTTTTCATTAATTTCCTACTAAATCCAGAACCACAAAGCTCATTGATATTTTTCTTCGAAAAAAATATTTAAGCAATATCGCATCTTCTTTATTCATCCAGTTCATTCTTGAACCTGGAACTCGCTCCCTTCACGGAGCTTGTTTCTCCACCATTATCGATAGTTAGATCATAATTATTATCTGCTTCCATTACATTGTTATTGTCATCGTCATTATTGCATAGATATGCGTTGTCATTATTACCGTCTGTTGTCATTCGACGGTAAATATCATCTTCATTGTCGTCATCATTCTTCTCTCCTCCTCCCTCTTTCATATTTTCTTCCTGTGAATTTTCTTCCTCCTCCGTATCACCTTTTCCTCATTGTTTTCGTAAATTCTTTTTAATAAGTTAAACAACTCGTTCAATTGTGGATGTGCCATATTAAATTGTACAAAATCTTTAATTGTATTATATAGAGCACGAAAATTGATTAAATTGGATATGTTGGCAAGATCAGTACTGCCAAATCAAAACAAGTCAATTTCCAAATATATAATATAAACTAGAATGATGAGTTCCAGATCAATAATCACCACCGCTATTTTTTAATAGCTCTCAAAACAATCATACTTGTTCATGTGAGGCTTTTTTTTTTAATCAAGTAAAAAAAGATTTATGTATATGTAAAATTTCCCTGATTGTAATAAAGAAATAAAAATCTCAGTCATTATCAAACATTGAGTTCATTTTTGGATGTTTTGTGTGATCTAAAATTTTTTCTACAAGAAGATAGAAAAATAAAGTATGTCATCATGCAAAAATAATAATGAAGCTTACAACCCTCGCTGTACATTTATCTAAAACTGTCAAGTCAGTTAGTGCAATGGTAGCCTATTATATATAATAAAAAAAAATAAATATAACCATCTAAAGCGAACTACACATCATTATTACATTGTATGTTTGTGCTTGAGTGTATGCTTGTGAGTTTAATGTCTTTGTAAACATTTTGATACTCATAAATTACATTTAATTTGATTCTAGAAAATATTAAACAGTTATCAGGTATGTTTAATATACTTGCTTGTTTGAACTTGGATGTGGTTCTTTCTTATAATATATTTGTTATTATTAAATATTGACTATTTCTATAGTATTTTTGTTCTACTATACAAAGCGGGAGGACTTGGTGGACTTTTATATTATAAATTTACCTCTGGAGGATTTGGTATATATGGTTGGCTCGGTCTAAAGACTCCTATTGCTGCGCCATGCAGCCAAATTTCAAAATTGCAATTTTGTAATTGAAATCTTTTACAGATAATTTTGGAATAGTTCCTAGGGTGAGCGGAAATTGGGAGATATATACTATTGGACTTTCATATTTATCTTATATACTTATTGGACACGTCATGAGCTGTATTTGAAATTACATGCTCGCAGTATTATTGTTTTTGGTTTTTATATATAGAAATTAAGCTTGTAAATATATAAAAAAAGTACGAAGCAAGTATAATTTTATTGTATTGCAAATTATGGTCCTAGAATTAAATTAAGCCTATGTAGATACATTTAAAAAATCCGGGTGTATATAAAAAGTACAACGCAAATGTAAACTTGTCGTACCCCAAATTATGACACAAATGCAATTTAGTCATACATCAAATTTTAAGTAATCTAGAATTGCTCAGAATTAAATTTGAGCTAATAAATCAAAAAGTACAACGTGGGGGAGCAAAAAAGTGCACCAAAAGACACGTTTTCTCCCTACTGCATCAGTTTCACAGATCTTAGATAGTATTTGAAGGTGCAGAAGGGAAGCAGTGGAAACATCTAGTACTGGAGCAAATGTATCATCAATTCCATTGAACCTAGCCTTATCACAATGATATGCTTTCAGTAATTGTCTGTATTTCATGACATATTTCATAAGTCCTGTGAATGTCACATATTGAAAATTTTAAGTGGCCA
>CAJVPN010001026.1:0-18581 GCA_910592215.1 Entrophospora candida
AATATTTGCAGGCCATCCACCATTTGATGATAGAGCTCATGATCATCATTTAGTTTTTGATATATGTGAAGGTTTACAACCACCAATATTGCCAGGAATGCCTGATGATTATGCACAAATGATGCAGAAATGTTGGGATATTGATCCATCAAAAAGACCAACTATTAGAGATCTTTTGGATTTTGCTAAAAATAAATATTTTAAAAATGAAAGCTTAATAAATAATAGTAACAATAATAGTTTAATAAAAAGATTATTCAAATTTTCTAAAATTAAAAAACATGAAATTGATTTTAATAATGATAGTAGCATCGGCAGCAGCAATTGTGGTGACAGTGGTGGTGATTCGCAACAAGTATACAAATCACATCCAGAAGCATACCATACAAGTAGAATATTAGATGATGAAATTACTAAGTCAACAAGCTTAAAAGGTTATACAAGTAATGATAGCTCATTAAATAACTGATTTTAACTCTCTTATCTTAAACAAAGGTGAATTAATTTTTCATTACTAATTAATCGAAAATCACTATCCATTAATTATAACTAATAATATTTTTTATTAATAAAGAAATTAATGATGAAACGTATCTTTGACATTTGTAACCAAAAATTATTCAACATTCTACAAGTTCAAGCATTTCACAGGAATGACTTAGTATTGTATATTTATATAGAGTATATATAGTAATAGTATGAATGTTAGTATAGTATTATTTTTATTGTAAAAAAAATGTCCAATTTATTCGTGAAGTTTTTTTCTATAGTTTCAATTATTAGCTTCGTATAAATTCATTACAGTCAAACCTCGTTTCAACGAATTATAATTAAATTGGCGTTACATAGTAATAGTAATAGTAATTCTTAAATGAAGGATTAGTATGGAAACTAATTATTATTATCATCATTCAAAATAAAAATGCAAAATTTTTCTTCTTTTTACAAACTACATTTCATAAAATCAAAACGCGTTCAAATTATCTTTAGCACCAGAGTTTGAAACACGCATAGGCATGTATGTAAAGTAACTTTTACATACACACAAACTTGGCGTTTTTTGTTCGATTTTTGACTTTGAAGTTAACTATATACGCGTAATAGTAAACACACAACAATATTAAAACGTGCTTGAGCTGTTGTACATATGGATTAGTCAATATTAATGTTGGTATGTAGAATGGCTTTTACATAGTAAATAAGATAGGGTTTAGGTACAGACCTTTGTAAGTTCTAAAGTTTTAAGATACTAAATTTTTTCATTATTGAATCACAATGAATCAATCATTACAAAATTAGTATTTAACACGCTACCATGACAGTAATAAACATTCTTGCTTTAATAATAAGGGCGAATTGACATTTTCATTGTATAAATATAATTGCGAGAAGTTATAAGAAAGATAGGGTCAAAAAAAATGGCTTAATTAAACTCTTTTTCGCCCTTAGAGGGAATTACTTGTCAAGTAACCACACCATGACCGTAGCCGCAGTTATAAAACAAACAAGTGATTCTCTTATAAAAGAACCGGGAATTGCTATTGCAGTAGTTTATGTTTTGGCTGTACATAGCAAGTGTAGCGTCAAGTTGGTGGCCATGTTAGATCAAGGCGCAGCGACCCAATCACTATTTGATAAGTTTGTACATTACATTATTAAAATTGTCTCAAAAGGAAATTTTGGTTTCTATCAACATTTATCTTTTTTCTAAAATAAATTTTAAGTAAAGTTAAAAATGTCATATGATAAATCATTATCACCAGAAAGAGCGGGATTTGTATATAAAATTAATGATGAAATGTATAATAATGCAGTGGTTAATTCTGATAGAGAAAGTAGAAAAGATTATTTTTTTTCATTAGTTGAGAAAAACAAGGAGCTTTCTGAAAATGAAAAAGAATTTTGTAAAGAAAGGTTTATTTATAATTTTGAATTAGATAATGCAACTCATAAATTGGGCAAACTAAAAAAATGTAACAAGTGTAAATTGATAAAATACTCTGATAGATTCTGTGAAGGTTGCATTAGTATACAATTACAGAGTCTTTTCACCACTTGGACATCTGGAAATGACATAGTTAATAACTTTATTCAACAATGTCAAATGAAATCACCTTTGCCACAAAATATTTTAGAGTGGATACCTTTTGAGCAATTTGAAGAAGTGACAAAATTAACTGAAGGTGGATTTAGTTCAATTTATACCACTACATGGACAAGAGGTTATATAGTTGATTACAATGAAAATAAAAAGGAATTTAGTTATTTCGGAGAGCAACAAGTAGTATTAAAAAGTTTAAATAATTCAAGTAATCCAGGAAAAGCTTTTTTTGATGAGGTTGGTAATTTTTATTTAAAAACAAGAATAAATAATGCTGTATTGTATAACACTAATTGGTTTTATATTTAATTGCAGGCAATAAATTATTGTAAAATTAAATCAGCAGCAATTGCTACTTGCTATGGTATAACTAAATTCCCAGATAATGGAAATTATGCAATAGTTTTAAATCATTATCCAGAAGGAAATTTAAGGGGTTATTTACAAAAAAATCATTCTAATTTGACATTAAAAAATAGAATTGCAATTTTTAGATGGTTATGTGTTGCATTATATCGTATACATGAAAAAGATTTAATCCATTGTGATTTACATAGTGGTAATGTATTAATGGGTAGAGGAGGTACCTGTTATATTACAGATTTGGGATTATGTGGACCAGTTGATAAAAAGTCATCAAATAAAATATATGGAATTGTATCATATGTTGCACCTGAGCTACTTGTAGGAAAAAATGATACAAAGAACACAAAAGAAACAGATATTTACAGTATTGGGATGTTGATGTGGGAAATATTTGCAGGCCATCCACCATTTGATGATAGAGCTCATGATCATCATTTAATTTTTGATATATGTGAAGGTTTACAACCACCAATATTGCCAGGAATGCCTGATGATTATGCACAAATAATGCAAAAATGTTGGGATGTTGATCCATCAAAAAGACCAACTATTAGAGATCTTTTGGACTTTGCTAAAAATAAAAATAAAGAATATTTTAAAAATGATAGTAGTAGCAGCAGCAATGGTGGTGATAGTGGTGGTGATTCGCAACAAGCATATAAATCACATCCAGAAGCATACCATACAAGTAGAATATTAGATGATGAAATTACTAAGCCAACAAGCTTCAAAGGTTATACAAATAATGATAGTTCATTAAATAACCTTGATTTTAACTCTCTTCTCTTGAATGATGATTTTAACAAGGGCAAATAAAAAATTTCATTAATTAATAAACATTAGATCTAGTAATAATAGTAAAAGAAAGAATTGACGGATGCTAATTTAACCTCCACTATAAACTTATTCATTATAATTACTTGTCTTTTTATTTGTCTTTATTTATTTCTTAAAGCTAAATTATAATAATAATTTTGAAATAATAAAATTTTTGATCATTGTTAAATGGTAATATTACTAGGTAGCTTTTTGGTTAACGCTGATTACGGTCTAACTTTCAGGTTACTCTTGTCAGTTAATTCGGTGCTTGTCAATTAATTAGTTTACAAAATTACTTTGGTTCTCGCTTACTGTCTCTTCCTTGTACCTAGACGAATTTGCAAGCATATTTAATGATACCGAATAAATAAATGGTTCTTTTACAAAGCTCAAATGCTTCTATAAAGTTCTTTATGACTGATTTATATCAGTTGTTTACTTTTATCTGGCCGATTTCGATTTATTTACAAAGCAAATTGGCAGCTTTTTTAATAGCCCTACAATAACATTACTAGTATTCCCAATTAACCTTTAGAAAATACTTCACTAACCGTTGCTAACACTCACTAGTTAACTAACATTAGTACTAAACCCTTGCTTGCTCATTAACCAATGTTAGTCGTAATCTTTGTTTGCTCACCAAGGCACTCTGCTTGTTGTTTTATTTTTATTTATTAACGATTTTTAAAGAATAAAACTTATGTAATCAAAATAATGTAATGATTCTATCACAGAGTTTTATTTTATTAGAATATTAATTGTACATTTATGTATTTATTCTCCTTGCTTTTTCAAGCAAGGACCCAAAGTTATTTTTTGCTTTTTCCCCGTCCATAGCTATTCAAGTTAATGAAATTTTTGTCACTCCTCGAATCATTCACGTGCGTAACACGTTTATTAATATTAATATAAGAAGAGGCAGAGGTCAAAATTGAGAATGGGTTTGCGACGATAATTCTTACAAAATGACAAACAACTAATACCAAATTTATATATTTAATGGAAAATATGGACTAATCAAAGTATTTTTACACTACTAATCAACAAACATTACATTTTCAGAATGATTCAATAGTGATGTTATCCGGCTAAAAATTTAATGACTTGCTTGCTGGCTGAAAAATTCATTTATCAAGAAACGTACATAATAATAATGCTAATCTCTTGTATATATAAGTTACTATGACTTAAATGATTTAAAATGAATCGCACAATATAAATCATATTTTTATTTATAAATGGATGAAAGCTTCATATCATGATTTAAAAATTTATTGAATTAGCATCTAATATTTTATAGCATTATATATTATAATATGTATAAGAATAATAAAAGAAGAAACGACTTTTGGAAGAAAAAAAGAAATACGCGAAACCTATAGAGAAAAACTAGACAAATTAGTTTGGGAATTATGTAAAAACTCATTATTTATGTAACATTTATTTATCATTAAATAAATATCAATTAAAAAAACTCTCGTTACTACAGTCAACGCTCGATATAAGGAAGAGTTTGTTTTGGCAAAAAACTTCACTACAGTTCAAGTCATCTATAAATGCCACAGTCCGAAATTTACATATTAATATATAAAATGGCTTAATTTTGAAGCTTTATAACTCAAAAATTTTCTAATAAAATGAGTAAACTGATGGAAATGAAGCTTAGTTCTTTAGCTTTAATTTTTTCTTTTTCTTTTTTAATAAGGAATTATAAGCTTTTAAAGTCATGTGATAATAATTGACTGTTATAGATGTCCTGCGCTATATATAAAAAGGTCGGCAAAAAATTAATTAAATTAATGTTAATAATTTCTTCATCAGTAATTTCTTCTTCAGCTCTAATAAAATTTTCTGCACTCAATTCATCAGTCTTCAAGCACAGAGTGTAATTGCATCAGAAATTTTGAGTTGTATTAAGGATTTGGTGTAAAAAAAACATAAGTATCGATCCTGTTCATAACAAGCAATTTTCCATAACGAACCTGAAGAAATGATAAAATGAATATTTGAACTAACAAAAAAAAATTTTATCATTTATTATACTTTACTTTAAAAGAATTTATGACTCCTGAATCAGCAGGTTGTAGGTGAGTAGTAATTGTATTAGGAGGAAGATTATGAAGTGTAATATTCGTTAAAAGAATTCTTTCATCAAGAATGTGGACTGGTGCATTATCAAACAGTAGTAAGTTATTTTTGTTTTCTTTAACCATTTTCTGATTCTATTTTTTTTTAAATACTGATTCCGGGCCAGTAGTAATCGATCGGAAGCTTTGACTTGTCAACACCAACCATGTCTCTTGGTGTTTGATACTTGTGGATAAATAAAGGTGAAGGTTTAACGGTCCCAGTTGCATTCATAGTCAATAAAATGGTTATTCTTTTTTTTTGATTTTTTTGGTACCAGGAAGAGGTCCAGTTTTGATGGTAGAACAAGCCTAATATAAATAAAGTATTTAGTCAATTTATAATAATAATAAATACTATAATTATATTAGAATGCTTTTTAACAATTATAGAAGTTTTCTAGAGGAAATTCACTTATAATTTTCTTCTTTCTTCAAAAATGATTTCTTCAGAATGTGCAGAACTTGTTTCACCATGTAAATTATATTGTTTTATATTATTTCTTTTTTTAAAATTTGAGACCAACCATCTGAGCCTTTAAAATCATTGATTTCTAGTAATTCAGCAAATCTCTTAGCTTTAGCAAGAATTACATCGCCTGTAATTACCCTTTTATTTTAAAGTGCTTGATTGAACCATATAATCAATGAACTTTCAAGCTCGGGATATTTTGAAGTTTTATATTTTTGTTCGTTGGAATTATCAGGATTAACGGATAACCATTTATCTTTATCCTTCAAAATGTTACAAACTGTATTTTCTGCAACTTCAAATTTCCAATCAAGTTCCTTATATGTGAATGATGGATTCCTTTCATGAGATCCACAAAGCTGTTTTTTCTCATCCCAAGTCAAAACTTTTCTTTTTTTGTTTGATTGATCAATTGATGACATTTCTATTTTTTTATTATTAAATATTGTTTTTATTAATTAGTCATCTGATGTTTTTACAAATAATTTATTAAAAAGAAAAATTACATTTCTTTTAAATTACATTACAATTGGTTTTCAACGTAATTGTTTGATCATCAATTTTTTTTCCAACATAATTTAATTGAATTTATTGGCACATATTTAATTATTAATTCTTTATCATTTGATGTTTTCTTTACAACTTACCCATTTTACTCAATATACAATTAATTAATTAGGATAAATTGTTTGTTTTCAATTAAATCGAATGATTTTTTTAATTCGAATTGAAAAAGGTTACACTAATTTTTATATTGTGCAATGTATATAGCTTTACAATACGCGGCAAACATTCTGGCAATAAAAAGTAAGTGGTAAACTGGATTCGAATTGGATCCGAACTTGATCTCCAGTTTAAAGAGGTAATAACTACGTACTGGTGAAGTTTCAGGAGCAATGGGTCCTATATAGAATTTCGTATAATAACAAAATTCCATTATGCTCATACGACCATAAAGAAGGTCTTTTGTATAGTTCTTTTATTAGATCAATGAATCCAATATACTCGACAAGTCGGTCACATGTGCACACCTTATGTGTGTGTGTGACCGACTATCGTGGATTAACGTTAAAAGCCCATATGCTTTCAAAAATAATGTATGAAAATTTTATAAAGTTTGATACCTTTTAATACTAATGAATTACACAAGATGCACATATAAAAGACACTACGAATTTTTTATTGAAAGTTTATCCAACAAAAAATCAAATTGTTAAAATTATATAAAAAAATGAAATTATCAGAACAGACAAGCATTTTTGTGTTATTGGCTCTTGATACGTTATTTTTTCTTACTGAAATTATAGTTGGAAATTATGTAAATTCCTTGGTGTTGATAGTAGACTCTTTTCATGTGTTAAATGATATATTGAGTTTGATTGTTGCATTATATGCTGCAAAGGTAAATAAACTTAGATTTTTTTTTCAATCAAGACAAAATTTATCTTTACAAAAAATTCGTTTGTGTATTTTTACAGATTTCAAAAAGGACAAAATTTTCATCAAAATATTCTTATGGTTGGCAACGTGCTGAAATTTTAGGTGCTTTAATAAACGGTGTATTTTTAATATCACTGTGTTTAAGTATTTTTATTGAGGCACTGCAAAGATTTTTCTATGCTGAAGGTTTGATGATGATTCGTTTGATTATTGTTGTTGTTGTCCATCATCATTAATATAAAATAATAATTTGTTTGTTCATTCAAACTAAATTATTCTTTTAGAAATTAGTCAACCAATACTAGTTCTTATTGTTGGATGTGCTGGAGTTTTTGTTAATTTCATTGGCTTGACGTTATTTTATGGTAAATTTTCCCACACAATTATTTTGTATGAATGTAAAACAATGAATAAATAAAGCAATTATTTTATTTAGAACATGGACATTCACATGGACATGGACATTCGCATGAACATAAAGAAAAGACAGAAAGTATTGATTTGATTTCAACTAAAGAAGAAGAAGAGAAAAGAAAAAGTAATCCAAAAGCAGTTGATGAGATTTATGTTCATCCTGCAAAAGCACGTCAATCAATTTTGTTGGCTGCAAAAAGCTCATCTGCTTTTTTATCTGACGATCAACATGACAATGATTCCATTTCAATAATAACAGAATCAGCAATTTCAAATGATGTAAATCAAAATAATAGTCTTGACGACGATAATAATAATAGCAATAATAAAGAAAAAAATAATACTAAATCTTTAGATAATGATAATAACAATAATTTATCATCATCATTACAAGGACATAAAGAGCATAAAGAACATCATCGTAAAAACCTTAATATGAATGGAATCCTTCTTCATGTTTTGGGAGATTTTGCTAATAATCTTGGTGTGATTGCTGTTGCATTATTTATTCACTTCACCAATTTTTCATGGAAATATTATTCTGATCCAATTGTAAGGTAAATGAATATCAAAATTATATCAAAATATTTTTATTTTTTAAAAGGAATTTTTTTTTAATATATCATTTTATATTCATTATATAAAGTATAATTATTGCTGGAGTAATTTTATCAAGTGCAATTCCATTAGGTAGCTATTATCTTTTTTTCTTTTTTCTTTGAATGTGAATACTTATTTATAAATTGATTATTATTAATCAACTATTAATTATCATTTAGTTCGAAGTGCATCTTTTGTTTTATTGCAGGCAGTTCCATCAGATGTTTCTATTGACAATATTCGAGATAAATTAAAAGCTGTAGGTTCTTTTATTTTGAGAAATAATTGTTATTTTTTATAACGAAAATAATAATTAAATATTATTCATTATCTAACAGGTTGAAGGAGTAGTATCAGTACATGAATTACATATCTGGCAATTATCAGATACAAAAATTATAGCATCAGTGCATGTTCTATTATCTTCAAGAGATTATATCTTAATATCGTCAAAAATTAGAAAAACTTTACATTCATATGGAATACATTCAGCCACCATACAACCTGAATTTGTTAAATTTGATGAACAAACTACCAATTCTGATAATGAGAATAGTGGTGATAGTGAAATGCGTTATATTGTGACTAATCCTTGTGATTTGAATACCGTTGATGATAAAAATTATGTAAGTAACTTAACATTAAAAATGATTTCTTTTTTTAATTTTACGAAATTTTATTCATTTATCATTCGAATATATTTATTGATATTGTAGGAGGGTCAAGAGTATGAATGTCTTTTACGTTGTGCAGAAGAAGATTCATGTAATCAAAAACTATGTTGTCCATCACCTCCCAAGACTAATTCAGATGCATCAATAAATATCAAAGAATAAGATATTATAATTTAAGTATTTATATTACTATTATTATTATAGAATTATTATGATTTGATTTGTATCCATCGAGCGCTTTATTCAAGTATTTTCATACAATTTAACTTGAATGACAAGATTTTATGAATAATATATATATGTATATATATATTATTATATGCTAGAATTTCAATCAATCTATTAATTTAAATTTATATTGAATTAACAAAATAATTAGCATATAAAAACAAGTAATTAACTGATCGCCACTTTTTTTGTGCATTATATATATATATTAATTAATTTTATTGATCAACTCCTTTAAACTTGCAAAAACAGAAAATACTGTTGCTATTGCTTTTATTTTATCATCATCGCTGTATTTCTCATCCAAATATTTTTCTAATATTTTTATAATATTTCAGCTGCAACTTTTCCTCAATTTTTCAGTTTTGCCTTTTTTTTTGCATACTGTACAAACTTCTATTACATGTGATCTCCATTCTCTCTTTTCAAATCTTTCTTTGGACATTTTTAAATTGGTGCCCTGTAACTGCATTAATTCAAGCAAACCCAATTCTTCTATAAATTGAGGTCTTGGAACATAAATAAAAGGTTTTTATTTTGGATTTCCAATATATTCTGAGCCCTAAAAATAAAATAAATCTATATATATATATATACACACACTTATAAAAATTTTGATTAGATTTGCTAAATCACAATTGTAGACAATTTTATCACACGAACCACCACAGAAAATCGCAATACAATTATCAATGAATTGGAATTCACATTTTTCATGTTTTTTCTGGTATTCCAAGATTTTTCAATACAATATCCCTTGATGATTTTGCTTTTCCTTGCTACTGATGGTAGATATCATTCTTATGGTTATTATCATCGTTCTTATGATTATAAAATCCAATTTATTTATAGTTGAATTTTTGCAGAAAAATTAAAATTTCCCTGCATGATGTAGTAATAAAATTGATCAATTATTTATCACATTCTTATTATTATGTAAGATAAATTCAATTAAGAAATTGTTACACAAAAGTTATGTTGAGTAAATTGAAAATCGTAAATATATTTTTTTGAATTGGAAAATTATTTTATCACGTACAATATAATAACTTACTCATTTAATTTGACCCCCTCATATATATATACCTGCCTACACATACATAGATATATGCTTTACCATATATAATAAATAAATCTCTTGTTAGCACTTTTCTTATTGAATAATTTGTAACATTTAAAAGTGGAAAAGTGGCAGTAAAATATAAAAATAACTATACAATAACAATTATTTCTCTCCACCATGGGCAATGTTAGTTCTTCTTTGGAAGAACAACCAATATTATTTATAAAAAAACCAGATCGATGTGAGTTACAAAAAATAATGTAAACATTTACTGGTTTTTATTAAGCATCAATTTTTTACTGAAAAACAAATACTCTTTATTTCATTTTATGCTTCAAATAATCAAGTCAACATTTCAGAAATAATAGTATCAAATCATAACAATGATCCGTACATTTCTTTTCCTGTTGCGTCAAACTATATTTCCGCAATACCCAACACCATAGATCTCATAGAGTTTTTACAAGATCCAAATTCCAAGGCTGTAGATCCCAACAAACTACTACTGAAATTGATAAAAGGCGAAGATATGGAACTCAAACTAAAATTTAGATTTAATATTGGAGGCAGTGACGAGAAAAAATCTGGCATAAAAGGACTTACATTTATTAATGTTGCTAGTGAAAAAGAGTTGGCTAGGATATTGACTGTCGAGTTCAACGATGATCCTAATGTAAGTTTTTTCCTCCAATATAATTTTTAAAGATTAAAATTTCATATTAAATTTGTTATTATTTATTTCATAGTTACATAAACATCCAAATGTGACTTTGATAGGAGATTATGGACCTGACGGCAATAAACCCTCAGATAACGAATGGACATGGAAGTGGTCACCTCCCCACAATATGGATGAAATTCATCGCGGCTGGAGAAACCATTGTTGCGTGAGTCATTTAATATTTAAAAATAATCTTTTGATAATATTAAATAATCATCGTTGGATGATTTTATTAATTACTTTCTCTTGCTGTTCTTGTAGTTTGCTGAATATGATAAAAAAAATCATTCTTTTCAGCTGTTAGCATCGTTTACGTTTTGGGTTGCTGGTATATTATATTTAGTTGAAACTTATTTCATTCATTTGATTTCATTAAAAATTTTTTGTTAACTCAACACATGATTGACTTTAATAGATATTTCGCGAAGCCACCGTTATCGAACGCCTAAACATTCAAATTCTGCCGAAAAAATATCGGTTTTATCCGGAGAAAAGAAAGACGGCAGCGGCTATGCATCATCATCATCATCATCATTACAAGCATCTCAATCAATGCCAATTGTTGTTGGCCATTCACTTAATGCCCGATCATCAAGTCCTGAAAATATGTTTCTTTCCATTCCTAATAATAATAATAATAATAATAATAATAACAACCACAATAATAATAATAATAATAACAACAACAACAATAGTAATAACAATGCATCATCACCTCCACAGAATTTAGGCAAATCGCCATCCATTACTAGTGGTGGTGCTGGGAGTTGTCGTCAATCATCAGAAGATTTGACGTACGAGTGTGAGCCTGAGGACGGACCTCTGTTTCGTGCAACTCTTACAGCATTTGAAAAGAAAACGGTTTCATTGAAACATCATATTAAAAGAATATTGAAAGCTGCCATTGCTTCTCATGAGTTTTTGATCGGATCTCAGGGAGCTGACCAAGAACTTTTAGACGCTTTAAGGGATGCTGCTGTATCTCATCCACAAGCCTTTCAACCTGTGCTAGATAGTTTCCTTGAAGAGGCGTATAAAAAAATTAGCTTATATCGAGAGAATGTTGCAAATCAAATGACCATGTTGCTCATAGAACCCTTACGTAAATTGTATGAAAATGATATAAAGGTGGCCGATAGCAAAAAGAAGGACTTTGAAGAAGAATCGCGCGACTACTACCAATTTCTCTCTAAATACTTGTCTATTAAAGTTGATTCTGCAAAAGAAAAGAAAAAACTTGAATCTGATACAAAATATCAAAGTAAACGTAGAAATTTTGAATTAAAAAAGTTTGATTATTATGCATATATGCAAGATCTTCATTGCGGTAGAAAAGATCAAGAGATTTTATATCATTTGATAAATTTTGCAGAACAACAATTTACTTTCTATCAACTGACAGCCACTGGTATTTTAGATATGAAACCGGGGTTAGATAAATTGGGTATAGATGTTGCTGAAGCAGCAAAAGAGAATCATTTAATGAGGAAAGAAAGAGAGGAAAGACGTAGAGCATTGGAAATTCGTATGTCACCAAATTCAACACCAACTGTCGAGAATCTTAATGAATATGATTTATCGAATAACAGCCATAATAATAATATTGGCGGTGGTGGAAATATAACGGATAATACAAATGATGGCACAGATAACGTAACAATGAGTCAAATAGGTTCATTAGTTCTTGCAGCAAATCGATTCAAAGGAATTCGTGATTTGGAACATCATGATACAGAATCTGCATCATCGGTTGGTAGAAAGAAGGAAGGATTTTTATTTGCTACATCGCGGGCAACACAACATGGAACTACAGATCCAATCGCAAAAAATACTTGGCACAAGTAAGCAATTTTTATCTTTATTATTAAAATTTGAAATTAGTTAATATAAATAATTAATAATAAATAAATAAAACAACAATAATAGATATTGGTGTGTTTTGGCTGGTGGACAACTTTGTGAATATAGTAATTGGAAAAAACAATTGGAAACACATAACGAGCCAATAAATTTACGATTTGCCACTGTTAGAGAAGCAAGGGGGATTGACCGCCGATTTTGTTTTGAAGTAATTACACCACAATTTAGAAGAATATATCAAGCAATGTCTGATGATGATATGAGTTCTTGGGTTACAGTAATTTCCAATGCAATAGAGAGCCTTCTAAATGGTACTAGTAGTTGTCGTAATTTAGATAATCGAATTTTAACTTCAGATACAGGAGATCCTGGAGCAGTAACGTTGTTTAATAATACAAAATCAGTAAAAAGAAGAGGAACTCTACCCAGCTTGTCGGATAAAAGGAAGAATGACATGAAAAAAAATCATGTTGCTGTTTCTTCAATATCTGAAGAATCAAAAAGGCCTACACAATTAAATGGACAAGCTCGTAAAAATTCAATTTTTAATAAAAACTCTACTAAAATTCTTGAAGAAATCATAGGCTCAGATGCATCTAATGTTTATTGTGCTGATTGTGATTCTCGTAAAACAGAATGGTGTTCAATAAATTTGGGAATTGTATTATGCATTGGTAATTATCATTCTAGATAATTTATTTTTTATTATTTATTTATTTTATTATTTAAATTAAAAAATTTTTTTTTTCAATAGAATGTTCTGGGATTCATCGTAGTTTAGGAACTCATGTTTCAAAGATTAGATCCCTTACTTTGGACACAACTTCTTATACACCAGATCTTGTTCAATTGATTAAATCTATTGGAAATGCTCGTTCTAACGCAATTTGGGAAGCAAATCTTTTGCACTCTGATGAAGAAACTGATTTACCGCCGATCCCACCTTCAAAGGATGACGCGCCTCCTCCAGTACCACCAAAGGATCATATACCATCCAAAGGTCAAAATTCAGATTGGGATGATCTTATTAATCTTATGACACCAACACCGGCATCGACGTCATCTACCGCCCCCACTACATCACTAATAATTACACCGTCATCACCACTATCATCGCCATCAATAGGATCCAAAAAAAAAATGGTTAAAATGAAAAAACCATCAAGTACAGATTCTCGTGATATCAAGCAGAAGTTTATTACATTGAAATATGTTGATAAAGCTTTTGTTGATTTTTCACTTGTTGATGAAGATAAGACGGCAACTGATATACTTTTTGAGGCAGTAAAGATGAATGATGTTCCTCAAGCAATGCAAGCGATTGCATTGAAAGCGGATTTAAATGCTACAAGACGTTTTGAAGTTGCAGATGATCATGGATTGAAGTCACCGGTGATATTAGCCTTACTTCATATCGAACCTTCAAGAATGATATTTGAAAGTGGGAGACCTTTGTTCCAGATGGCAGAATTACTTTTACAAAATGGCGCAAGTCTTGATAATGTCTTGTCAGATAATCTTGTGGAGATACTTGGTGTAGCATCACAACCAATTACACGAAGTTCTGCGAAAAGTGTAGGTACTTGGACTAAAGATATAGTGAATGATATAAAGAAATCAGGGAAAACTGTGTATGATGTTGTTCAGTCAAGTGGGAATAATGCAGCAATTCGATATCTTACACCAAAAATGCTTGCGAGAGGAACTTTAAATCCCACTATTAATTCCATCAGCAATAACAACAACAATTCTATTTCTAATTCTAATTCTATCATAACAACGACAAGCACTGGTGGTTTAGCAGGAGGACAAATTCCAGAAAAAAAGCTATCAACCTCAAACATAGGTCGGTCAATATCAGTAACAGTCAAAAATGTATTGTCATGACAGGTTCATAACTTTGCGTTATTAAAAGAGTGATTGCTAAGATTTTATTTATTTATAATATTAATGCTATTTTATTTATTTTATTTTAATTAATCTATTGTATTAAATTCTATTAACTAACTGCTTATATATAATATTTTATTTAAATTCTATGTTAAATTATGTTAATTGTAATAATAATATATTTGATATAGAGTTGGCGGAATTAATTAATTAATTTTATATTTTATTTATTTATTTATTTAAATCCTTGTATATATATTTGTTTAAATAAAAAGAATACGAATAATTTTTGCCTAAAGGAAATAACTTTTTTTGGCCGTGTTTTTTACTCGGATTATTATGACTGATTATTTGCAATGAAATTACTCAAATCTTTAGTAAATGTTTCCTAATAAATTATTATTATTATTTAAAAATATCCGACACAATGTAACAATTCATATTTAAATTTTTGTTGCCATTCTTCAATAATATTTGTAATCTCTTGATCCAAATCTTTTGATTTTTCATTATCAATCTGTTTGTTTTAGAGAAAGAAAATTAACCATAATATTAAATAAATAAGCAGTCATCAATTCAATCCATACCGTTTGTGCAAGTTGCAATATGGCTCGACCTGCTAACATAGCATCTTCATGATTATCTTTAATATCGATATTAATCACATGAACTGGTATGTTTCGTTCTTCTCCACGATCTACCAAATCTATCATATATGCATATTATTTTACAATAAATATTACTTAATCAAATAAATATATTAAACATTAATCTTTTCTCTTCTACACCCACTTCTTTCTTATTCTTCTTATTCTTCTTATTCTCTAATTATTGCTCTCCTAATTATTATCATTGTTATTATTATTGTTATTTATTACCTTCACAAATTGCATCAAAGCAACGTTCTTCACATGTAATAATAACATCAAAATTTTCTTTTGCATTAGTGTACCATTGTTCAGGTGCTAATTTAATTTTCCGATTTCTATCTAACATATCTAACAATCCATTTTGTTTATATCTAATAATAATAATAATAATTAAGTATTGGATACAAATTTCGAGCTTTATAAATAAATATTATCACAAACGCACGCACACACATACAACTTGGGATCTTTCATAAATAAATCTTGATACATGTACTCATATGGTGTACCAAACTGATATATATTTGGTTTATCGATACTAGGTCCTGGGAGTCTAACAGCCGAGCCTGTCCCGTAAGAACTAACTGAAAATCCACGTTTACTACATACATATTGTAATTTAATATGGGATGTATGTATATATATACATCATATTATATATATAATATAAATATAATTAATGCTTACGATAAAACATGATGTGCTTCCATACTACGATTTTGATTGCTTGCGCACACAACAGCAAATGATTTGCCCATTATTATTATTTTTTATAATTAGTTGAATTCTGGGCAAAGAAGTTTTTTTGGAAATTTAGACCGTGCGACATACGTAATAGTAATAATGAAATAATGAATGGCCATCTATTCGTCTTACCTCAAACTATATAGTGCTTACAAGGACCGCAGTTTTAGGTCCTTTAACATTTTTAAGAATTGACTCCTATCTTTCAAATTACATAAATAATACACATTTAAATACTTTTTAGAAATGACAATGACAAGTGAAGAAAATACCAATTCTAATGCTATTCCTAATCCCGAAGCACAAATAACTTATCAAAAGAATTGGGAGTATGAACAATCTATAAAGAAGGAAGAGGCAGGTAAAATACCTCTTATATGTCTTGAAGAAGATATTAAATCTTTATATTCTGAATATGAAAATGGCAGTGAAACATATCGTAGCAAGATCAAGGTTCGTTGTTATTTATATTAATCTCGTATTATTTATTTAATAAATTGGCATTTAAGAGTTTCTCCAAAAAAATAACATCATAATTAATATAATAATATTTATTTATTTGTAGAAATTGGCAGAAAAGCATAGTAAAATAAGAAGATGTCGTGGTGATGGAAATTGTTTTTATCGAGGTAGTAAATTAATCTTTTCTTTTTTACACTCACATGTATATGCTTATAATTATGAATAATAATTATAACAATTATCATGATTTTTATTTAGCATTTGGATTTGCATGGTTTGAAAGACTCATGATGTGTAACAATCAAAATCTTCGACAGGCCGCACTTAAATCTTTTGCCGATACAAAAGATCTTCTTAAATCAATGGGTTATGAATTGTTTGTTTATGAAGTAAGTTACGAGGAAGTAGAGGACAGATTGAAAGCTGTTTGTAACGGCGAACATGTTGGAGAAACTTTATTGTCAATATTTCAAAATGATGAAGTTTCAAATCATATTGTATGGTATCTTCGAGCAATCACGGCAGCATACCTAAAAAAACATCGTGAAGAATATGAACCATTTATTGAATATGGATTAGAAATGGATCAATACTGTGCTAATTGTGTTGAAGTTATGGCTCAAGAAGCTGACCATATTCATGTTATTGCATTAACAAAAGCACTCAAAGTTCCTGTTGAAATTGCATATATGAGTGGTTCAGAAATATTGGATGAAGTTAATTTTCATGAATTTTATTTTGATGAAGAAGAAGAAGAAGAAGAAAAAAAGAAGGAAGATAATGAGGGAGAGAAAAATGGAGGAGAGAATGAGGGAGAGAAAAATGGAGGAAAGAATGAGGGAGAGAATGAGAAAGAGAAAGAAGAGAAAGAAGAAGAGAAAGGGAAAGAGAAAAAAAGGGCTCCTAAGGAACCACTTACTCTTAAACCTTTAGTTTTATTATACAGACCAGGACACTATGATATTTTATATCGTAATGAATTCTGATGGATTGTTACGATAATTTAAATATATATATTTTTTAATTATTAATAAGGAATTTGTACAAATAAATATAAATATAAATAATAAATATATAAAATAGCAATAATAGTAATAGTAATAATAATATGTTTATTTTATTTGTTTATAATAATAAATATTTGACGGCATTTTCCTTCTTCAAAATAAAAAACTTTGTTTCAGATCCTTTCTTTTGGCGTGAAATTCTTATAAAGTATAATCAATTACACTCTTTCAATTCTTCATTATCAAAGCCATTGTATTATTATTATTAACATTATCTGCTACTTTGAATATATATTATATATTATGAAGTTTAAACATTATGAATAGATAAATATTTTTTATTCTAAATCATCATAATAAAGATGGAAGTTGAGATTGATGATAATGATTAATAAGTTGTCAATGTAGTAGTATAAGAGATTGATTTAGATTATTATCAATTCTGAAATGCATCCAAGGGGATTGATTTAATAAGTGTTGTCTAATAAAAACATATTAATAGTAAATGGATGATGGATATCTGCAGATTGTATCACTAATGTAACCTTCTTTAACTATCTTTTCACACATTCCATTACAAAATCCTTAGATTCTGTTTTTTTTTTTTTTGTTTTGAAATAGATGAAAACTCATTATTTTTAAAAATTCTATTTTAAAAGTTTAAGTTCCAATTTTCTATTAAAACACCCAATAAAATATCCTTTTAAATCCACCTCATGATAAAAAGTGATCGTATTTAAATTTTTTGGTAGTGCTCATTTAAAATTTTGAATATTCTATCCCATCCATATCCATCTTACCATTCATCTCAAATCTAATTTTTTTTTAATTTTATACAATTAATGAGTAATTATTCCCCATTTATACTGTGAGATTGTAAACCGTGGACCAACCAATTGACCGTTAATATTGACCAATTAGAACGAACTTACTACGGAAGTCAT
>CAJVPN010001027.1:0-18576 GCA_910592215.1 Entrophospora candida
TGCTGATTCAACGTTATCCAGATCATCATCAACTGTATTTTCGATATTTTCGATAAACTCATTTTTGTTTAATCTTTTCGTCATACTTTCTTTTAGTTCGTTGACATTTTTTTTGATTTCGAATTGAAGATAGTCCAAACATTTAGATTGGCACCTTTCTAGACAATTATTACAATAACCATGTCCACACGTGAGCATATACATTACAATTATTCAAATTGGTATAGTTAGTGTAATCACAATATATGTAATCGCAAAAATGTTGGTAGATGGTTTCCTAGAAGTAATAAAGCCTTTGGAAGGTGACGATTGGTTATTTCGTAAACTAAAGAAGGTAATTTGTATTAGTTAATACCATTAGATGAAGTTTTAGTAATCAAAGAATACTAATTTCGTGCTTGATGTATCTTCGTAAACACATCTAAAAGCAATACAGCACGCCTTTGGGAAAGCATATGCAATTGCTTCAGTGTATATGGGTATTTCATGGAATCTATGAAATGTTGTCAAAAAGTATTATCCTTTCGATGCTGAAAAATAAAACGTATCTCCTTTTTCAGTTGTTGTGCAGTGAAAAACTTGGCCGTACGTCATCAAATAATGCTGTGAATGATTTCTACAGTATTATCACTTAAAGAGGCGAGATGATTAGTAACCATATCAATCATTGGATGATTTATCTCCATCCAATAAAAGACTAAAAATTACCTGAAAATTTATTTGAATTATCATTTACTTCATGTAAAGCAGTATCTAGATGTTTTTTTATTTGTCTCTTCATTTTTTTTATATTCTTTTTCACATTGGCCTTGTAAAATTATTTCTGAGGAAAATGAAGCGTGGTCACCTTGAATAGGATTGGTATCTTCATTATTTTCATGACTTTTATCACGACTTCTACCAACTGCTATAACTTCATGACTTTCGCAACTTCCCTATGAAAAATAAGTCGGAAATTCCATACAAATTCCGTGTTTTGAGATTTTTTGGGCATGGAAAATGTAAAGAAAATTTTCTATATAGAAAATGTACGGTTTTGTACTGAAAATGTATGGAGAATTTTGGGAATTTCCCATTCCAAAAATGTACAGTTTTATATGGAAAATTTCCTATTCCACGAGCATACAGCACAGCATTGGTTTTATTTAAAAGTCTATATCATCACCATCAATATAATTAATTTCAGTTTTTCTATTTGGTGGTCTAAAAGATAAAAATCCTACACAATGGTCAATTCCAATTATTTCTATAAATTTAGTAGAGCTATAATCTTCAAAGTATTTTAGGCCATATTCAGTGAACTAATGCTAGCATATGGTCTTTTCCATTATAATTATAATAATATAATATAAAATTTTTCCAAATTTAATTATTTCTTTTAAGTCTTGAGGTGCATTTTTCTTCTAGCATTTAAATTAATAGTCATATTAATCTAATTGATGAAAAAAAAAATATTAGAATGCATTTTACATTTGATATTAAAATTAATTATTTAACATACTGCACAATTTTATTGGTATCAGTTTATTTTTAATAACAAAACTTTCACACATGACAGGAACATAAAGTTTTAGTTATTTATGAGTACCTAAACTACAAACTATTAAATTTTACTGAATTTTATAATATAAAATTTTGATAAAATTATTAAAAATTCACAAAGATAATCCTTGGTGTTCGTTTTTTTTTTTAACTAAAAATCGTAAAAAGAAAGTTAGTAAAATGAAATTTTATATATAGAGTCGCCAAAACCTAAGCCATATATGATATAAATTTTATGTACTTTCGTTATGCTTTAACTCATAACAAATCAATATTATGGCTATTTCTAATCTCAAAGCTCTTGCATATAATATCTTAAAAGAATTCAAAGGACCCATTGTCAATGATATGGATATTCCAGAGCTAGGGAAGTGCTCAGAATACGATAAGAAGATTATTTTGCCTCCTCATATCAAATCTTTCACAACGTTACAATGTGGTCATACGTTTCATAGACTTTGTCTCGAAAAAAAGATTTTACTTGCTTATCCGAACGTATGCCCTTATCCCAATTGTGATGAAAAGCTTGAGATAATAGATTACACTAGGCGTGATTCTCACTCAAGTGGAGTATCATCTATAACTAGTAATCTAGGGAAGAATTTACAAATCGATGTAGTTTAATCCATAAGTGAAAAAATCCAAAGTATGAGTATCCGGAACGTATAAAAGCATTTTGTCAAAAAAGGTTGATTTACTGCAACATACAAGACTCCATCTTGAAATAAAAAATTTAAAGTACGAATATTATGGATGCATAAAGCATTTTGTCAAAAAAAGTGAATTAATACAACATACAAGACGCCATCTTAAAATAAAAGATTACAAGCGTGAATACCCAGGATGTGCCAAAACATTTTGTCAAAAATGATTATAATTTATTTTTAATTAAATTTTATTCTATGCATAGATGATGTTATAAATAAAATTTGCTATTAGTATTAGTAAATAAAGTCTTTAGAAAAATCTTATCACAAACTTCGATATCTCAAGGTTTTACATCATGCAATTCGAACTTAGCTCCAAATTAATTTATTTCCAAAGCAATTTATTGTATTCAATCTGCTTAATACCAGTAACCACAATGGTAGCTACGGACTTTTATTTAATTCTATTATATGATTTATTTTTATTATCATGAACACAATGCTAAATGCCATTTTATAGTTTTATGATTAAATAATTAAATAATAAATAAAGTCTATCTATATATATCACTAAAATTGTAATAGAAGTCAGTCAGCAAATTGGAGATCTAAACATTATATTAATGCAAATCATTATTTCATATTTTAAAAAATTATCGCTTACCTATTTACCACTCTCGAACCAGTTTTTTCCCACTATGCTTTCATTATATGTTATATTCCATGAATTCAACTTTCCAAACACATTCCTGTTAATCACATATTCACAGTCAGGACCACAACACTTTCCAATCTTACACAACTCCACATAATCTATTTCATTTACCAACTTGATCACATTTTCGTTCACAACATCATTCTTTATAAACCTTAGTAATCGATCAATGGTTACTCGTCTATTTGCATCTTTGGCATATTCTGCGTAAATTGCCAAATCAAGATTCAGATTCTTAGGAATCTCCGGACCAAGGAACTCCAATAATTCAAAATATTCCAACGTCACGCCATTCCTATCCAGCACCTTTTTTGCCAACTCGAAATCTGCAACTTGACAATCCCCTTCTTGACATTCAAAATTATAGAATCTTCTTCCCACAGATGTAAATATATATGAAAACCAATACTCATAGTAGTGTCTGGAATCTAAACTTATAACTGTTGTATTTTTTTGCATGAACAATGCAGCGCCTATCCCATTTCCGTGCGGTGTCACCAATATATCAATATCCGACAAGAGTTTCGCAGTTTCCTGTAGTGAACATCCTGAATCAAAATCAAGAAGTTTTACAATGAATTTATGGCCTCCTCCTTGATCATTTATTAATGCATCAATTAATTTGTCAAGGTTTAAGATTCTACGACTATTGTATCTTTGTAAGATTCCTATTTTTATTATTATATCTGATTATGCAGATGAATTGGATGTGATTTCTCTTGATTTTCCTATGCATGTCAAGTTTAAATTTGCATTATTTGAATAAAAATCCCATTTCCCATTATCAATGTAATATGAAAATATATCATTTCTAAATTGTTCGTAAACCGTCGATGGAATGTTTCTTTCACAATACCATAATGAACATCTATTTCCCGTTCCTTAATTTTATAAAAAAATATCTAGTTAATTAGCTCGTGTGCACCTTAAAACAAATTTGGAGTTAATAATAAACTTAGCATTAACTTTAATTTTAACTAAAAATAAAAACCTACCAAGGACCCCTCTTGCGAAACAAATTGGCGTTCTTGGAGCCAAAACCTGTTGTGGAGTTTGTATTTCATTTAGATGGTTCACAATTTCTTTCCCTTCATCCGCCAAAAACATTGTATCATGTCCAGAATGTGTACGCAATGAATTATCCACTCTCAATATCCATGACCTTCTTGTTGCATTAAACTCACGCATTGTACTGTACAACGGGATCAGGCCATTATAAAGCCAATGTGAGAAATGATATGGCGCATATAAGCCATAAACAAATATTGTATCGTTGATGTATTGTATTTTATGAGATTGAAAGTCAGATAACTTACGCACATTGGGCTGATAGTAGTGGTCTGAAGGCTCATCTGAGCTCATTATATTGATTTTCGGTATTGTTGAGGAAAAATCAATGGCTTGTTTTTTGTCACCAAGTATAAATGCGCCTAGATGATATATTTAAACAAATGAAAACGTATATATATCTAACAAATAAATAATACAACAAACTAACAAACTAACCATTACTATCTACACAAAAATTTGTAACTTCGCATATCCTTCCTCTTCCTTTACCCGTACACTTCCACTCACTCTCCTTGGTTATAATGTCATGAAATGCAAAAATATTATCTTTCAAGATCAAAGAAGGATTTGATGAAGAGTAATAATAATAATATGTTAGGAGTGTTATAGATGATAATAAAGATAGGAAGAGCAACAAGAATTGACAAAATTTCTTGTTAGCTGATATTGATCTTGGAAACATTCTAAAGTGTCAAGTTTTTTTAAAATTAACAAATTAACAGAATTACAAAAAAGGCAATTCGTCACACTCCCATTTTAATAATTTCTACATTCCCCAAATTTCGACTTTTCGTGCAGTCCACTGATATACGTGTGTGTCACATTATATGTCAAGTTTTTTATTATTATTTCTAACCTTGGATTAAAGTTCAATAAAACATCAAAGCAAGGGTTTATTTTCCAACTCTACCCAAAATTTAAATTTCTCGCTTTCAAGTTAATTTATGCACGCAATTCATTTATTTTGTCTATTATTAATATTAATCCTTCTTAGACAGCCTTCAATTATCTGAGTTTAAATATATATAAGGAGCTACCTTGTTTTTTTTGTTTTTTTTTTTGTAATTCTTGGGTTCATGATAGTTATTAATATATTGAAATTTTTATATACCATATATGTCATTTAAAAAAGTAGAAACAAAAATAAAATACAAAAATTCTTTAATGAAACGAATAAATTATATATAATACATTAAAAAAAAATGAATGACAAACATAAATAAAACCTGAACATGAATAAATAAATTAAAATGATAACATTCGATAATTATTCAGTTTAAAAGTTTCTTCCTGCCATAACATTTCCAAGTTTATTTGTCAATTTTCTTGCTTTAGACATTTTTCTTCGAGGTACAGATCCGTCTCTACTTGTTGTAGTTTCCGATCTTTCAGGGCTTTCAACTCTTGTACCACTTGGAGAACCCAGTATGCTATTATGTCTGCCGCCATTATCATCGTCATCATCGATCAAATCTCTGAATTTTTTACAGTAATACATTTTATGTGGATTGGCGGGATCATGTAAGTGTCTGAGCAACTCGTCACGAATTCTGGAGTCAGCTGCCGATTGATTTGCCAAATCATGTGATTCCATTGCTTTAATTGGGTCGGTGATTATTGGCTCATGCTCAGTTTCTTGAATTTCATTATCTTGAATCAACTCCGAATCTTTCTTACGACCTAATATACGACTAAACCATCCTGGTCCTTTTAATAATCCTGCCTTTACTCTTTTAACTGGAAGCCATAGCCAAGGTAAAGTGCCAACCAATTCAGGTGCAACGTAATTTCTCATCCCAGTGTTCAGAACTCCATCAAATAAAGTCATTGGCGGTTGACTATAATCAGTGTACATGTCTGGTGCTGCATGGTACAAATCATCTTCCAACACATCCCTTTGAGATTCACCTTCTACAGTTTTTCCTGCAGCAGAAGAACCACCGCCTGCACCACCACCTGACGATGAAGAAGTGGCAACATTGCTATTGGTTTGTGGGTTAGAATTTTCACTATTGGTGACTGCTGTTGGATTGGTTTTGGAATCCTTTTGTTTAAAGGTGACATGGTCAGTATGGTCTGGCAATTGTTCTTCTGCCTCTTTCAATTTTTCCAATGGAATGAATTTAGAATTACGATCATATGCTGAATTAACAAACTGATAAAAAAACATAGTAGCTATAATGACTGGTAAGAGAGCAGCTGCCAGAAAATAAGACTCTCGAAGTGCTAAATAACCAATCATCAATATTTGATATATGTAAAGTCCAATTGTAATCTGTTGAAAAATTTTAGGCCAAGCAAGACCAGCAGTTTCATATGGATGGAAATACACTAAATATTTATTTGTTTCAACAAAATAGATAAAATATTAATAATTAGAAATTAATTTTTCAATTAATTTTATCAAAGTATATATATATATTGATTTTCTCTTTTTTAATAAAAAAAAAATAATATAGTTTCCTAGTGCACACATACCATATAATAACAAATATTTATATGCAATATAACCAAGGAAGAAATAAATAGCACCAAAAGGTAATATTACTGGGGCAAGAGAAGAATAAACTAAAACTAGTACAAAAATTAAAACCATTGGTGGTAATTCTTCTCCGTAATCCAAAAATGGTGGTGCATTAGCTTCAGCATAGTCTCTAGGTGTTTTTGAGATTAATCGATAAAAAAGGGTCATTGAGACTTCTCTCAATTGTAATAAGTGTATTGGGAATATACCAATTCCTTGAAGTATTACAAAATTAATAAAGAATGGTGCTACCTATACATTAAATATATAGATGGTGCATTTGGAATACATGTTTAAGTGCCATTGTATTTAATAATGATTGGAAAAAACTTGATGCAAAGAAAAATTTAAAAATAATAATCACTTGTGGTAAAGTTTTTGCTAATTTATCTGCTGTTCCCAATGGATCTTTAACAAACTCTTCGAAATTTTTAACAAAAGTTCCAGCAAATGAAAAGACAAGCAAGACATTAAATAACAAAAATATAAAATATCTATGTTTTTTTTATATAAAAAAAATAGATTGTTTGATTAATATATATACTATGTTTATAATTTAAAGTGAATGATGTTGAAATTATTAAACTAGTAATACCACTAACTTTGTAAATGTTGAAAATTCAATCACACTTCGAGCATAAAATCCTTGAAGTTGAGAAAGATCTATTAAAATTAAAAATAATTATGACATCTCTTTACAATAATTATAAAGAACAATTAAAATATATTATTTTTTTTTTACTTACAAGTCATAATGATTGGTAAAACAATATTGAACACAGTGACTGAAAGTGTTGGAAGTGTTCCCTGGATAAAACCTTTTACCATCTCATTTTTTGATGCAAGATCTGCCAACCATGGAAAAACTTTCCTTAAGAATTCTAAATCAAGAAATGTGGCAAAGAACGCAATAGGTCCAGACCAGAAGAATACCAATATAAATATTATGACATTGACCATTGCAGTTCGAATCGCATATTCTCTATTCCTTATTGTAAGGTTATGCCAATATCTATTTATTTTATTTTATATTGAAGAAATTTAATGATCAGTCAATTGAAAATATTTTTTATAAATAATAAAAATTTTGTTAATAGTAATAACAATAAAAAATAAAATCTTACATATCACGAGGTTCTGGTGCAATAACAGTTTCACATTCAAAAGGTTGAGCTTTTATAAGAACCTGAGCAGCTAATTGCTAAAATTATTCATTTGTATGTAAATTTATAAATATACAGTAACATTAGAATTGATATTCAATATAAATGTAAATATAAATATATGTATGTATGGCAATATTTGAGATAATAATAATTACTGCACTGGTTATGCTTTCAAAAGTGACAAAGCCAACAGGTGTAGAGTGATAAGCGCCACTTCTTCCCTGCCTAACTAACATATCAGCCTTGTTAAATTCATTTGTCAAATATTCAATTTTATCTATTTTTTTGCCAAATATTCCAAAAAGTCCAGATCGCATAGTAGGCCGTTCCTTATTAACAGGAGCAAGAACAGCAGCAATTTCTTTATTAGAAGATTCTGGGTTTTTTTTCTGTGCCTCTTCAAATGCTTTTAGTGCTTCTGAGGGTTCATACTTTACATCAGAGCATGGATTGTTCAAGTATTCAGCATATGCCACCTCCAACTTTCTCAATGCATCCATTCTTTCTTGAATTGCATGCCTTAATTTCCTCACATATCGATATATAACAGCAGATTCAACTTGACCAAAACCTAATGAATCATAATATTCAGCTAGTGCTTTGTCTGTTTGTAACTCTTTAGGTATCACTGTTACCATAACTGTTCTAGCTGTGATTGTTTCCTTCCATTTTAAATAATATTTATGTCTGGTCTCTGTGAATTCTCGATAATTAAAGTATAAAAAATAAAAAGTTGCAAGAGAGAATACCCAAGTGAATACAACAAATGAAATCAATTTTATCAATGTTTCCGTTCCTTCATCTACTGGAGTTTGGATTGGTCCATCATCAAAACTAAAATTATTTATGTAACTACTATTACCACCACCACCACCACCACCACCATCATCATCATCATCATCATCATCATTAAAATAATCTAAAACATTAATTGGTCCCAAAAATAACAATGCAACACAACTACAAAAACTAAAGAGTTTACCAGACATTTTGAAAAATGCCAAAAGCTAATATTATAACAATAACAAACAATAATTAGTAAATTACTTGATTTGTTCATTTTCTTAACACGCACATTTATATTGAATTTAGTTAATCAATTACCACAGCAGCATCTAATCCCACTCTCTCTAAAATAACTGATTCAGGTATATCATACAAAGGCTTAATCCATCCAAAGAAAGATGATGGCAAAGGATCTGGTGCAAGTCTATTTAGAATGATTTGTTAATATATGATCAGAAAAGTTTATACAAATATCACTTAAAAAAAAGCATACTTGTTAAGCCTTAAACGTGGAGCAAACATAGTACTCCACTTTGTTCTTAAGAAACAAAACACAAGAAAGGCACTGCCACCAGCCATCGTAGAGATAAATAGTTGAGTAGTTAAAAGTACAGTTTTACCTATAATTGTCAAAATGAAGAAGACGCGATCAGGATAATCGATGTGCAGATCTACACTAAAAAAAAAGGCTCGAGAAATTAATAATAAAATGATGTTAATTTTTTATTCTTACTGGCATCGTCCAACACATCACCAGGAGCTCGTGGTTCTGTTAAACTTGGGTCAACAAACCCAAAAGGTTGTTGTTGTTGTAAGTCGGCATTAATATTCGTTATGTCAAAAGGTTCATCAAAATTTGACATTTTCACTTTTTAATTGTTTAATTTAAAGAAATTTTTAAATTTTTCTGAACTTTTTTCCACATTAACATTATTAAATAATCAGATAATCTAATGAAACTTTGATAATCTTGATTGTAACAATGGGATAAATTGTTGTTGGGAAATTCTTTCAATAAAAGGAAAAAAACGCCGATTTTTATTTTGTTTTGTAAATATGTAGGGTATTGCAAGATATTTTTTCAATTTATTTATTACATAATGTCAATATTAACTTTTTTATTGATTTGTACATAGAATATCTAATAATTAAATAACGGAGGTTTTTTTTTTTAATTTTTCTTCCTTTTCTCGCTTTTATCAGGATCGTTATTGAAAATCCATATTGTACAAAATACCAAGAATCCAATCATCATAGACGCTGCCCCAGTATAATATGGATAAGCTGCTGTTATAAATCTTGGATATTCATTGTGTCTAAAAGGTCTTATGGCCACAGTTGTAGAATCTACTATATAAGTATATCCAGGTCTTTTATAATTGACCTTTAGAGTGAAGACTCCGTATACGTCTGGTAATTTCACATGTGCTATATATTTTCTTGATTTATCCCCAATTGATATTGGTGATGATGTAAGGTTTGTTCGAATATATGGATCTAACATGATAAGTTCTAGTTGTACATCCTTTCCATCAAATGCCTGCCATTTACCATTGGCATATTCGGATATTTCAATTGTATAAACCTATTGTCAAAAAATATATTAATAAAAATGCTAGCAATATATAAAAAAAAAATTTATTTAGTTATAAGATCTTACAATATCATCTTTAATTCGATAAATGTCCAATTGTTCAGTTTCGCCTTCTTTATGATGATTTCGTGAAACAACCTTTAAAACTCCTTTTTCTTGAAATGACCATTCTGTCAAATCTTTTGCAAATGCCTCATTACCTGATTTTGGATATCTGAAAAATAACGTTGTCATTATCAACAATATGATCATCATCACCATAAAAAATAACAAGATGTTTATATTTTAAAAAGCATTATTCGAAAAAAAAAAAATTTACACTTACACCTCTGTAGAATTAAATTTTTGTACTTTTGAGTTAAAGAATCTGTCAAAGTAAAAAAAAAAGCAGATTATTTTAAATCTGGTATTAATTACAAACAATATAATCCCAGAAAAATCTTTACTTACTGATCACTAAATAATTCTAAACTTCCTACAAATGTAGCTCTTGCATTATTTCTTGCTTGTAACGCAGTTACTAGTCCAACTTCATTTCCCACAACTAATGGCTGTTCATCTACCACTTGATCTTTCTTAGTCTCAAATGAGTATGCAGTGTCACCAGCCCATAATATCTTGGTTAACAATGGTATGGTTCCAACTTTGTGCCCCACGCCTCTAAAAAGTACTGGAGGACCTTCAATTACGTTTCTGCTAAGAATTGTTTTGACATTGGTAAATCCATCAGCAACAATAAGTATATGTCTTCCATCATCGGCAGAAGCATCGAAATTAAAGTGATCTATCACAGAAGTATCTCTCTGATCAAATTCTATTGAAAACTCACGTGCAAAATCTCTAACTGTTTCTGATAGATCTGATGATGCTGCTAATAATATGTTGCCACCTTTTTTAAGAAAATCAATCAATGAAGCTGGTTTAATTTCCTGATTATAATCTAAAATAAACATAAATAAAATAAATAAATTGATAAAATGTAATAATGGATGACATTATTTTTTTTAAAGAAAAAATACTTTTTGTTTTTGGTGAAAAGTTGATAATATGATCATAATTTCTTTCTCCAAATTTAAATAATTGGATTGAAGGATCTGTTGTTATCTTGTACGAAAGCACATATTGTCGATCTAGTTCCAGTTCAATAAAAAAAATTTTTTTTAGAATATATATTAACATCTGCAACCAAGTAAACACTATATATATATTATATAAATTTTACCTTTTAAAGATTTAAAAAAACTAGCATATAAATCTTTTTCATCGATTTTGTCAAGCAGCACCAGTATATGATTACCTGTTGTCGATTTAGCTTCTACGTTAATTAAGCAAAGCAAAACTACTATAACAATAGAAAATAGTATGCGATGCATCTTTTTTATTATGTATGGATAATGAAAAAATTCAAACGTTAAAAATTTTTTTTATGTAGATCATGTGCGAAATGTTACGTCACAATATTAGTATTAATATTAAATTAGTGATAATAAACTTGATAAGTCGGCGGACCCATTCGAATTCAATCAACTTGTCGAGTTTACCAATCTTTTCTCCCGGTAACATTACTTTAAAAATTAACTTGAAAACAGCATTCATATACACATGCGAGCCTAGTTTTTATATTGTAATAGTAATCCAAATAAAAATGCGTTATCTTTTCCTGTTCAAGTATAAATGAATGAGTGAATGAATTATTCAAAAGAATTGAATTAAATTAAAAAGATTTTGAAAGAAGTATCTTTATAAATTCATTATTTATTATTAATTATATAAATGACGATGACTATAATACACCACTATAACTCAAACTACCACCACCGCTAACACCAACTCTTTGCCCCCGTACCATTGATACAACAAATACCTGCAGATAGCATTATTATTTGGATCAGAATCTTTATCAATGGTAAATCAAGGAACTTATTTACGGAGTGAACTTATAGCCACATTAAATGACAAGAAATGGGGACCATATAAGAACCTCCATGTAAAAAACATATATGTTGCGGGACCAACTACTATTAAGCTTATAAAAAAATACATCTCTATAAGAATGTTTTTAGAAAAAGTTACTATGTTCCCGACAGGGTTCCCATATAGAGGTCCGACTATAGTTCTTTTTGTTTCCATTAACAAATTTAGAAGTGATGCTTTGAAAAAAAATCCCCCAAAAAAGAACGCGTGCAATAAATATTATAAGTTGATAAAAACATCAACGGGTAGCTTTAAGAATATTGACAACAAAATAATATAATTCAAATGGTAATTATACAAACATCAATCAATTCAGTTCCAAATAGCTTCTACTAAATTGATCAGCAACAATTAATTTCAAAGGTGGTTTTTTCATCAGCAGCAGCAACAATAACAGTTTTTAAGTTCTATAGATCGTTTCATTTCTTAACAAGTATTAACGATGCTATATAAGAGATTATTATAAATACAAATATACATAAAAATTTTAAATAAATATAATAATATAAAAATCAACAATTTCCATTGACAGATTACTAATAGTTAGTTGATGATAAAGACAATTTATCAAGAAAATTATCTGAATTTTCTTTGTAGCAATTGGTTCAATTATTTTCCATTATCAACTTTGAGTCAAATAAACTGTCAAATATTAAAGTATACATACTACTATTATAGGAGAATTTTTGTTACATGGCATTCAATTCTAAAAAAAAAATCTTTTCAATAGATAAATCAAGTCAAATTTTAAATTTTATAAAACATTTATGTCATATAATAAGTTATTATCACTAGAAAAAAGAACAAGGAGCTTTCTTGAAGTAAAAAAAGATTTGTAAAGAAAGATTTATTTATGAGTTTAATCAGATAAAGAAGGAGAGCCAGAAAATGTAACAAGTGTAAATTGACAAGATACTCTGATAAATTTCTATGAAGGTTGTATTAGTTTACAATTACAGAATCTTTTCATTACTTGGATCTGGAAACAACATAATTAATTATATTATTTGACAATGTCAAATGAATCATCTTTTGAGCAATTTGAAAAAGTAACAAAGTTGACAGAAGGTGGATAAGAGGAAAAATATGAAGGAGTTTAATTATTTTGGAGAGCAAAGTGTAGCATTAAAAAGTTTAAATGATACAAGCAATCCAAGAAAAGGCTTTTTTGATGAGGTTGGTAGTTGTCATTTAAAACAAAATATATTATATAATAAATACTAATTAATTTTATATTTATTTTCAGGAAATAAATTAAACCACAATTGATTGTTGCTTGCTATGGTATAACTAAATTACCAGATAATGAGAATTGTGCAATGGTTTAAATTATACTCTGGAAGGAGATTATTTGCAAAAAAATATTTAAATTCAACATCGAAAGACAGAATTATGATCTTTAGATATTTGTATGCTGCATTATGACTTATACATGAAAAAGATTTAATCCATCAAAAAGACCAACTAGTAGAAAACTTTTGGTTTTGGCTAAAAATGAATATGAAGAAATAATGATGATGACAGTAATAATAATAATACCAGTATTAGTAGTGGGAGTAATTCACAACAAGGCACAAACCACACCTAGATGCATATATACAAATGGCATATTAGATTACTAAATCTAAAAGCTTGAAAAGTTATACAAGTAATGTTAGTTCATTAAATGATCTTGATTTTAACTCTATTCCCTTAAATGCTGCTGAAGGTAAATAAAAATTTCATTATTAATTAACTGGATATTAGTAACATTTTTTATTCACATTTAATTAATTAATAAATATAGTAAAAGAAAGAGTTGATGAATGACTCAATTTAATCTCCAAATATAAATTTATTCATTATAATAATATTTATCTCTTTTATTTTATTTCTTAAAGCTAATTGAAATAATAAATAAACTGTTATGTTAAATGGTGATATTGCAAGATGGCCTTTCAGTTAACGTTAGTTATTTAATGTGTGTATGAATTATTACAGCCTAACTTTGGGCTACTCTTGTCAATTAATCACAATAATTCGGTGCTTGTCAATTAATAAGTTTATGAATTTACTTTGGTTCTCATTTACTGTCTCTTTCTTCCATGTGGCTCTGTAAGCATAGCTAATGGTGCCAGATAACTGTAAATAAATAAAGATGGCTATTTCACAAAAGATTTTTATAAAGTTCATTTTATTCACTTTTTTTATTTCAGTCATTTACTCTTGTTTATATTTATTGCAAATTTGTTTTAAACAGGTTGTTCGACTACATTTGCAATAAGAATTTCATTATGTCCAATTAATCTTTAGAGAATACTTCGCTAATGCTCACTAGCTTTGCCTACTCATGAAATGCGACCTTTTGTCAAGCTCCACAATTGTCGCCTTTCTTATCAAGGCATTACAATTGTTGCTTTTACGAAAGCACTTTAAACGAAGAAAATAAAAATAACGTTTTTAAGGAATTATTTAAAATAATAACTCAACTACACAGTTTTACTTTATTAGAATGTTGTTTATTTTTCTCTGCTTTTTCAAATGAGGACCCGAAGTTGTTCCAAACTTTTCAAGTTGCCGAATTTCTAATGTTTATAATAAAATTTTTAGTATTATACGTTCAGGCTTACTTCAAAAAAAAGGTGATATGAGCTTGTTCAAGTTCAGTTCAAGCCCAGAGTTCAATTAAACTTGAACCGAGCCTATGAACACTAGTCACAACTGCTTCATATATGGAACCTAGTGGAGTTTGAATGAAAGCATAAAGAACAGGAGTGAGGTCTTGGCACAGAAATCGAATGCATTTTTGTGGGCCATTTTACAGTTGTTATTTTTTAAAGTAACAGCCAAGTATTATTTGTTGGTTTCATTCTAGTAAAATTAGTAAATGTGATGTGTTATTAATATTAATCAATAATGAATTGTCGCTCAATAATCAACTAGACAATATAAACCTTCGTACAAATATCTTAAATGAATAATTAAATCGCTTTGCAAGTATTGAATTGTGGAAATTTCAATTGTTATGATCATTGTTTTTGAAACCTAATAATATATTAATAAATATTGTATAATTTCAATTAACTTAAATAAACCAAAGCGAATTTGCAATTGGCCAAGAAATATAAACAGGGAAGTGAATAAAATGAACTTCATAAATCCTTTAAGAGCTATCTTTATTTATTTGCAGTTTCTATCAAGTATGCTTGCAGTTTTTGCGTACAAGAAAGAGGCAATAAGCGAGAACCAAAACAAATTCCTTTGTCAGAAGTAGCCCAAAAAATATTCCATAATCAGCCGTAGATGTTGAATAATAGATGTTAACTGAAATGTTTGTTATCTTGCAATATCATTATAATTTAGCATTAAGAAATAAAATAAAAAAATAATTATAATGAATAAATTTATATTGGAGATTAAATTGAGTCATTTTTTTTTCTTACTAGAATCTAATACTAATGTTAATATTAACAATTAAACGGAATAAAAAATATTGTTAGTAATAATTAATTTCCCAATTAATTAATAATAAGCTTGTATCCTTTCTTGAACTCTGGATAACTGACATGATCTATTAATTGTTAGTTATCTTTAATTAAAACTAGACCAGATCAGATCAGATAAAAATTCTTAATTCATAATTTCTTTCATAAATGATTTTTTATACACAATCAAATTTCAAATCAGAGCCTTATATGTGTATAATAAATAAATATGGAGCTGGTCAAGATAATAATAACTATAATTATAGCAATTAAGCAAAAAATAATGTGTGTAATATAATTGTAGGAATAATGCCTCATACAGATGCTGCAACTATTTTTGGTCCTGTGGTATTAAGCCTTTCATTATTATCTTCTTTCTTAACGAAATTTACCCATTCAGAAGATTCTTCAATATGATTTTTATTTTATTTTATTTTTTTACTTTAATAAAGATTTTACTTCATATAATAAAACAAAGATCCTATGGATGTAGATGTCCATACATATAATTTAGAAAACCGTGTCTTTAGTTATGCTAACACCCGGGATCATATTTCTAGGCACCTTAGGTGTGATTGTTGGATGACGGGAGAAGCTATTCTGTTGAGGTGACACATTTTCATGTTTATCGGAGAACCCATTGTCATTCTTATTGGAATAAAAACTGTCAATACGGCACTGGATAGCAAATAAAAAAATATAAGTGTGTGGAAACTCAAAATTTTGACATCATCAAAGAGAAAGATTTACCTTGAAAAAAAAAGCTTCTATTATCAACTTTCGTACAAGGTTAAATTCAGAAAGCTTCTGAGCGAGTTTAATCTCGGAGATTTGAAAATAACGGTAAATACCGTCGTACTCCAAGTCCATTATTCCAAAATAGATATATCCTTCTATAATGTTTTATGAGAAGGTGGATTAAAAAAAAATTGAATCGTAGAAAAAATGCAAAAAGCAGACTTACCACAAATATGTACTCCAAAGGACTTTACTCCTGGTTTGTTTCCACGCGAAGAAATAATGTTGTTGATGCCTCCCTGGCAAAGAATAGCTACCTTGTAAAGATTGTAACCGCCAATTTTACTGTTCCTTGTAATTGAGAAATTTTTGGCTTCGACAAAACATGTTTCTTCGTATTTATCTCTTTCTACGATTCGATACACAATTATATCAGGCTTTCTACCCTGGGAGCGTCCGTAATTCGCACGGTGGCTTCTTGAAGTCAAACTTTCGGTGTTTGCCCTATTAAAGACAAGTAAAAATAAAAGAATGATAAGCAAATATCAAAAAACTTCAACAAAATGTTTTCTTACCAAGAAAGATCATAATTCGAGTCACGAAATATTTCTTTGAAAGTATCATGTACATAATCATGTACAACAGTATCCTCGTTTTTTTTCCTCGAATTCGGATACATGTGCATCCTTTCGTAGCTTGAAGAAGAGATCAGATGGAAAGTTATTGGAGAGAAACAGCAAGGAAAATAAGATTGGAATTAAAGAAACTTACAATGCACGTGCAACTGCTTGCGTGGTTTCAAACAAACATCTCTCATTATCTAAATGAATGACCTTGTCACGATATTTCCCCCATATATCATAAAACTTATAACGAAGCTCGTCTATGTCATTTATTTCCTATTTTTATTACAAAAGATATTAGATTATTATATTATCATAAATCTGCACACACCAGACAACGTGACACTATACCCTTTCATATTCATCCATAATTTCTCCAAAGAAACTGGGTGGGACTGGTTGTTTTGGTTGACGCACCGAAGCACGCCATTTTCGTTCATCTATAACTAAATATGATGGCTTATTCATTCTTGTCATGTCAATAAAACATAATATGGTGAAGAGACCTGTAATACAAAGATTTTATTAGACAGCCAGATATCCTGGCCTTAATTATAAATGTAAAGTCAACCTATACTTACAAGATTGCCTTGACATCTGATGAAAAATGGAAGGTTTCACCATCTTCTAGTTTATCAATATTATTAATTTGATATTTGCGAAATGCATCTGAAACACTATAACTTTCAATAAACCACTAAAACGAGTAAAACAGATGTAATGGTCAGTGCAAAAAATCTTTTTCTGAAACGGATGCAGATCCAGTGAAAACAGAACGATAAACTTACATCCTTCTGTGAGGAAAGATCACAGAGATCCTGACGTATCTTTATATATGCGTCACGCATCATTTGTTTGTTAAATTCCAGATCAGGTTCGATAGGCGATAATTCAGGATTGTTCTCATTGGTTAACTGCCCCGCAATTTCTTCCTCTTCATGAATGATCACTTCTTCCAAATTCGTTATGTTCGCATCATTAAGAGACTCTGGATCCTTTATGTTGATCGTATCTTTCTTTTTTCTACTTTCTGATGGATAGGAATCTGATTTTCGTTTCAAAGCTATTGTTCATGTCATAAAGAAAGGTAAATAATACATAATTCAACACATAATGTAGATGAGTTTGAATGTACAGTATTACCAGATTTTATAGTTTCACGTGTGGTGTTAGAAAGCGCTTCACTGAAATCATAATGTATGTCTAGCATTTGGTGGATTATATTTTTGGAATTCATATCTGATGCTTTTCCTAATGTTTTCATAACAGTAGAACTATTTTTCCAGAAAGCTTTTACGTTGAACGATTTCGATTCCTTCTAAAGTATAAAAAAAAAAAGAGAATTGGTTGCTGTGATACTTTCAGACGCATCTGAAGTAAAAGTACACCCGAACACAGAGACGCATCTCTGAGAGGACTCATCCCCCGGGAATTAAGACTCATCCTAGTACTTTCAGCATTAATAACGGAGCTATAACAAGACACTTCTCTAGACGCATCCAGAGAATCTCAGACGCATCCCAGTCGTTGCTATAGTCCCGGAATAAAACAAATATAAACAAAAAAATTAAGAAAATTTTCAAACCTCAAATGTTTTCAAACATTGCAACGCCAACTGTCTTATTCTTATGGATTCATTGCTGTCATTAGTCTCTATTAATTGAGGATTGATAGAAAGTTGCTCCAAACAAATCTTGTATAACAAATGCTCATCTTGTTTTTCATTGAAATC
>CAJVPN010001028.1:0-18563 GCA_910592215.1 Entrophospora candida
ATTTCATTAATAAATTAATTTAAATTATTAATTGTTAATTTATTTATTACTAACAATCTTTTTTATTCTTGTTTAATGAATTAATAATATTAATAATTAGATTCTAGTAATAACAATAATAGTAAGGGAAAAGATGTTGAATCATCAATGGATGATTAATTTAATCTCCACTATAAATTTATTCATATAAATTATTTATTTATTTATCTTTTATCTTTTCATTTTATTCTTAAAACTTTACAATAATGTTTTGAAATAATAAATATTTTACAATTTTAATTTTTGTACCGAAGCAGAGAAATACTTTGAATCGGAGATTTTCCTTTTTCCTTACATTTGTGCATAACGAATGATGCTGGTGGAAACACCATTTGTGGTATAACATCACTGACGAGGATTCTTTGATAGAATCCAACATATTTTCCGATAGATTAGGGTGAAATACGTAACTTGATTAAACATCCAATTATATATACTGACTCTAATTCGCCATAGTGATATGAACCAGCTAAGATGATAAAAAAATTTCTCTCTTAACATTTATTTTGCGCCTGGAATTTCAGCGCAGAATTAAGTGGCATAGACACTTGGTTGAGATAGGTTCATCTGCATTACTTGGTATGACAAAAGAAAAAATACATTTGCTCAAAAAAAAAAAAGGTAATACTCGTAGTGTGATAAAAGGTACAACAAAGAAAGCAATAGTAATAGTTGGTTCTATTCGTAATACAATAAATTATTAATATTTGTAATATTGAGCAAGTCGTGATGATTAAATTTGAACCCTGAAAACCAACCATTGATCATCGTTCCTGATCACGATTTTGGGGTTTGGTCCTTTCGTGCTCAGATATCACTTATGGCCACGAGATTCAATAATTTCTTGAATCAAAGGGTTTCTGGTTCATAAAATCTGGTTGAAGTTCAAAAATTCTACAACAGGAATTTTGGGTAGGTAATCTTTTTTTAATTTTGTTAAAATTGGCAATAACCCTCTTTCCTTTTTTGTTTTTCATCAGGAAATTGATTTATTATCTTAATTTTTCCATCTTCAATAATTTATCTGTTTATTTTTTAATTTTACTTGAAAGACTCTTTGTGAAACTCGTTATTATTATAGTGAGTGTAAAAATTTTGAAAACAAGCAAAATAATGAATCTTGATGTAGCTTTAAGTTATAAGGGAGTTCAAATTAACTTAATAAGGCTTGGATTTTTTTTTTTTTAAGATATATAAATTGTGTTGTATGCTATTTGTTAATGAACTATTTAAAAAATTATTGCATTAAAAAATTTTTTTTATGCAAAAAAAAATAATATTAAATGATAATTGAATAATTTATTCAACTCTGTACAAACTAATATTACAAACTAATAATGATAAATCTTCATGATGCAGCTTCATTAACTTCTAAAATTGTCAATTCAACTCTTTCTAAAATCTTTCGACTTGCACTTTTTACCATTTTATACATTCCCCAGAAAGCTTTAAGTACACCTAGGAGAATAATTATTGAAATAAATGCTGTTGTGATTATATCGACACGTCCATTAATTCTACCACCACCTCCTCCACCGGTTCCAAGTCTATAAGTATTCAAAGTTGGAAAAGGTCCAAACCACATTATTGAAATTAATATTTGTATGAATCCTACAAGTCCTACAAACATTATTCCTAATATTAAATGAGAAGAATCAATGGTGAATAGATTTGAAATTGTGAACATCTCTTTATTAATTGTCATTGCTGCCCCTTCATCCACTATATTACCATCATCATTAAATAATAAATCCTCTGAGACAGGTGGATAAAAATAAAAGAAAATTTTTGCTATAAAACCACCAAAGAAAACACAAAATGCAAAAAAAGAAATTGTTACAAATGTAAGAATAACTAATTTTTTATTATTAAATATAATAAATGTGTGTGTGTGTTGTAGATGATAATATGAATGAAATTAGAAAAAATTAATTAATTAAAATGCACATAAAAATATAGTTTAAATATAAGTATAATCCTTACATTCATTTGTAACATATTTTGCAATTGTTGTTCGATGAAATGCGTACTTGTATTTGCATTCATCACATTGAAAAAAACTTGTTCACTTTAAGCTACGCAACCTCCAACGATTTAAACATTCAACATGGACATACTAATTAATTATATTTTTTTTTTGATTAAAGAAATGTTAAAACTATATTAAAAAAATTTTTTGAAGATGATATCATAATAAGAATTTATATTGTAAAATTACCCTCATTGATCCTTTGCAACGACATGGTGATATCGATCGTCCCAAATTATCTTCATCCTCAGGACCTGAAAAACATATCCTACACATCCTGTCATTATTATCATCAGTTACATGTGAATCTGACTTTATTGAATTAATTTCTTCAGTAATTGCTTCTTCGCGATCTTTATTATTTTTAAAACTTTGTTCATTATCGCTTGAAGCTTGTTGTATACTACTACTACTTCCTGAGGAAGTCTCATATTCTAAGATATCATCATTATCGCTGTTATTAATAATTTTACTATTGGTAATATTGTCATGCGAGTTAAATCTATTTGATAAAGTTTGATCATTCTCAGCAGTATCAGTTGTAAGTAAATAATTTACAGAACTTGAATAGACTTTTGTTTCTTCGGGTTGAGTATCTAACATTTATGTTATTTAAAAATTATGTAATACAAATTTGTCAAAATTAAAATATGGTCCTATAACTGACAACAAAAGTCCGAAATTTGAATGTTAATCACATATGACAATCACAAATCAATCAGGCCACCTCCATAAGGTCACACACCCTCTAAGATCACATTTTGTTAAGGTCACACTTTTTCATTATAATAAAATTCCCTCTATAAGGTCACATTTCACTTATAGTCACTGTCACTTTTTTTGACTCCAAATATATTAAATTTGACCTCTGTAAGGCCACGCCACGTTATTAGCGATCAGAAAAAATCCATAAATTTTCCTTTGTTAAGAATGGATAATGCAGAGTAAGCATGAAACTTTCCTTTCGCCAAAAAATTTTTATTCATGGTGATAATATTAAGATTAAGAATAATTCAAATAAGAATTGTATTTTTAACCATTCAAATAAAAGCTGGTTAGACTTTTTCCTTGCAAAATTGTATTATTATTAGCACAAAAAAATTAAATTCATCTATTTGTAATCGAGTTACACACATTCATTCTTCAAATGGATTGTTAAATCAATGACCAACATCCAACGTAATTGTGAAATAATCATAAAATTTTATTATATCCCCTATAAGAAACGCATACGGTCACTCCTTGTAATAAATTAATACTAAATTACTAACGGTCCCTTGCTATTACTAATGGGTGTATATAGTTAAAGTGTTCTCAACCTTGCCAAAGAATCCTTGGTACTAATAGAATAACTCAAATTTGTACTTCACTACCCATTAAACAACAACTTTATTTACCCATTGCGGATTGATACAACTTGATGTTTTTATCAAAAAAAAACCCCCCTAACAACAAATGAATGTTTAATTTATATAATACATATGCGTACATAATAAAAAATCTAAAAATAATAATTGATAGATAGTTTAAATGATAAATAACAAAATAAAATAAAACAACTAACAATCTTCTGGATCCATCGGTGGACTTTTTTGATGGTTATCATCAGTCTAGTAGATTTCTGCAATTGATGAAAGATTTAATGATTCAGCCTGCTAAATTGATTCATATAGTAGACGAGTTATATAGAATGATTCATAATTCTTTGTATCCGACAGAAACTTGTCTGAATTGATGATTTCTTGTCGTTTAGTTTCTGCTAATCTAATGATTTCTTGTTTTTCTTTGATTACTTTAAAAAAATGATGTTCTTTAATACGATACTTAATTCCGTTAGCGGTTGGCCTATTCTTTGGATCATGGTCCCAACATCTTTTCATCGATTCAATGTAGGATTTGGGAGCATAATCAGTGATTTGAGGTCTAGCATAAGGTAATGATCATGTGATATATCACAAAAAGGTTTCTTTCCCGTAGTATGGTTCCCATATTATCATTATTTTGTAGATGGTTCGTCTGATAATACTTCAGGTGCCAGGCATGGAATGACACCAAAGTTTTTATTTGGATTGTCTTTTAATCGGCTACTTGTTGACATAATCCCATCAAGATTTGCACAGCGGTAATGTTTTCTCATATAATCATTATAGTAGTTATAATTATTTTACCAAACATTTACAAAAAAAAAAAAAAAATTTACAAAACTTACTCTCTTGAAATATCTATCATAAAGTGAACTAGTTTTGTCATTCCAACCTATAAAAAATAACATACGGAAAAACAGTACATGAACCGTACGTTTTCCTTCAATAATTTTAAAAATTTTTGATAAATTATTCCATTTTTGGCATATTCGGTTAACATGACCGTCGTAATTGTCATTAAATTCATTATTTGTTTTAACTAAAAAAAAAGTTAAGCTATTAAAACAATTATTTTTACGTGAAATTCCGTTTAAAGCGTAGGTAATAGTAATAATATTAATATTAATATTGGACTTTTATCTCTTGCTATAATTATATAACCTTTTCAATAAAAACCAAGTTGCTTTATGAATTTCTGTAAAACCTCCTTTAGCAAAAAATTAAATGGAATCCATTGGATATTTTGTTTACGAAAAAGAAGTTTATCTTTTTGTTTATTTCCGTATTCATCGGTTAATTTTTCAATTCCTTTTTGCAATCATAACCAGAATGATGAATTGTAGATCAATGACAGTGATCGCAACCACCACCTTCTCTTGACAATACTCACACGGGCGTATCCAATCTTCCTCATTGTTTTCTTTTCTTCTGTCGTTTTCTTTCTATCAAGGAATTATTTTTTTCAAAAAAAATTTCTGACAAAATAAACGCGTAGTGTGCAAAAGTAGAGAGTAATAAATAGTATTCGTAGCGCCTCCTTTCCGTGAATTTTTATTATATTTAAATTAGGAACGTAAGAAATTAATTTTTTAAATATAAAAATTATTTTGACCAAGCAGAAAATGACTAATGACTATGAACTATGAACTATCTACTATTATCTAGCAACTACTTGACTAATTATTTCATTAACAATTCAGATAAGAGCAGAGGCAGAAAATTCTGTTAACTAACTCGTTTCTATAACAAAAATTTTACAAATTAATTCTTTTCGTTTAATAAAAAGATTTTAAAATTAAACAGTAGTTCAATTGGTTGTCAGAAACTCTGAGGTTTTGCAACTTGGTTTTGGTTATTTGCTTTGGTAAAAAGCAAAGGTTTAATTTTGGTGTAAACGTTTTTGTTTTTGTTTTTGTTTTATAAAAGAATGTTTTCGTGTAAAGGTAAGATTGTTTGGTCAGATATATAAAAGCGTCGAGTATTGTTGCAAACGTACAGCTGAGTTTAATCGGTTAAAGAAAAGTGAATGAACAAGGAACTTTAGCAGGGTTATGTTTTATTTATTGTTAGTTGCCGCCATAAAGTGTGCTTACAGATTCATCGAAACTTTCTAGGTACAAGAAAGAGGCAATAAGTGGGATAAATTCGTAAAACAAATTAATTGACGAGCAATTAATCGACGAATGCAAAAGTTAATTCAGACTCGACCATAAATGTAGCAGTAGCAGTGTCTAAAATTGATGTGCGGAATGCTTTCTCCGAGCATAATAATTTATTTACGCACAATATAATTTTCGAGATGTGTACCGTCCGATCTCAATTTATCTTTTATACTATCTTGGTTATAAAAATTTAAATCCAACCACTTAATGTTAATAAATCATGTGGTTTATTGTGAAATGTAAAAAACTACTAAACCCAAATAACATAATGATAATAATGAATACCTAAGAAGAAAAGGTTAAATTGAAGAGGTAAAAAACTCAACATGAAATATAAGTTATTGAATCAGTTTCATCACGAGATTCTACACAAGAATGATAATTACCATTTTTATAATAAAGAGACACCATTCGAATAATACATGCAATATTTTTGATGACAGCAACACCAAAACAATTAATAGTTATTGGAAATAAAGGATTTATTTGTTAAAGGAATTCCAAGAAAAACTGATGGAATGATGTTGAGATGCATCAATGCATGAAAAAAGTTTATTGATGACTAAATTGAAAAAATTTAGTAATTGCTTTGATAATTTTCTTTCCTGTACACTCATTTCCGATTTATATAATCTTCATCAAAGGGAGGTTTAATGTTATTTTATCATGTAGCTTGAATATCATCTTTCGGAAACTTCTGAACAGGCTTATAATTTAAAAGATGCTGTTTACCATATTTTTTTTTGCAGATCCAAAATTTTTCATTACATTGTTAAGATTAGTTAATATCCTATTTTATCAAAAATTTAATTTGTTCCTAGACGTTAAATGGGGATATAGCTCAGTGGTAGAGCAATCGACTGCAGATCGATAGGTCACTGGTTCAATCCCGGTTGTCCCCTTTACTATCCGTTTAATAAAAAATATATAATTTTCAAAATATTATCATTTTTTTTAATGAACCTTACTAATAATTAATATAAAAAAGATCAATAATTATTGTTGAATCTGAATATGAAGATGACGAAGTTTTTCTTCAAAAATAATGATTTATGAGTATTCCGCAAATATCATAAAAACCAGAAAGTACAAAAACTTCATAAAAGAAAGAACTCTAAATTTCTCCAATAAATAATAAATATTCTTTGATTACAAAATTATTTTTTCTTACAAAATAATTGGCCAATTCAATTATAATAAATAGATTATACTATTTCGGACATGATATGGGCCTTGTTCTTGTTGGATCAAAGAAAAAGGCTGTTTGGTCTTTAATTCACCTAATATTGAAGAAAGTGAAAATTCAACAGAGTCCAAAAATAAGCTTCAACAAAATGGGCCGTGAAAACCAGATTCTGAAGTTGTTAAGATTGTGTCTTTTGGCAAATAAATAAGTTTCGTAGTCAAAAGTTTCCCATTAATTATCTCAAAACCATCAACCTCCTAGCAAAGAAACAAAGAATATATAAATAAATTTATAATGATAAATAAATAAATTAGTTAATTAGTTAATTTTTTTACCATTTCAAGTAATTGTTCTTTAGTTGGATAATTGCAACTTGATATTTCCATTCTACAACCAAAATACATAATTTATATAAAATATATATAATTTATATAAATATATATATATATAAGAGAGATAATATTTACTTGTCTTATCGTTCCATAGAACATGATTAACAGAGTCTCACTAATCCTCCTAATTGATGAACTTAATTTTTTTTTTAATTGTTGATTTGTTGGAAATCAAATGGAATAGTTCATATGCATTCTAAATGAAGTATATTACATTGCAGGTATAACAATGATTTTATCATTATATTTTTCTTTGGCAATTTTTTTGTGCAATTAATCCACCTTTAATAGTACTATGATCACTAACAATTATGGTGTTATATCCGTTAGCTTTAAATTTTTTTTTTAAATTTAAATCCTATTTATTTATTTTTATTACCAATTGACCATTATAACAATTGATTAGGATTCATTTTACTGTCAGAATAGATTGTAAGAGTATGACCGTCCATTAAAAATATTTAAAGCGCCAAAATTTTGATTCATTCACTTAGTAGATAAGTCTTTAATTAAATTCAAGGAAATAATTTTATATTTTAAATATATTATTAGAAATTTAAATTCTATAAAATAAGATTTAACTGTTTTCTATGATAACCATTATTTGTGGCATTATTTTGTTTCTATATATGGGCGTCTAAATTGTTTTTGGGGGTCAAAATAGTATTTAGACAAAAATGTCTAAATGATAATGTGCTTTAAATGCAACTAAAAGTCACGTGAATATACACAAAATCCACAAAGCTCAATAAATTATCCAATAAAAATTCAATTTCAACTAAATGTCTAAATTAATTTATATTTTAAATAATTTAGTTTAGACATACATCTATGGTTGTTTCTGGCTCAATCCCATTTACTGCTGATGTTCGTCATTATATTATTATCACTTGGGTTAGATTGGTGCCCAATGTGAACTCCGGCCAATATTAGTGTTGTTGTACAAGAAAAAATAATATATTGACGTGTTTGTATTTCACTCCCTTTCCCTTTTTAACGTTAATAAGAAAAAGCCAAAATTCTTTAGCAGATACAAAAAGGCAAATATTGTTAGAGGTGAATAATTTAAGGGCTATTCTAGTTTCTAGTAATTAATTAATTCATTCGACAACAAATTGTTTAACTAATAGAGGGATTAGTAGAAAAGTTTCTTGATTATATATATAGTTTCTAATAACAGCACAATATATAGATTTAGGTAGCAACGCTAGTTTATAAAAGATGGAAAATATTGATTGATTATAATGATTCAATATGGATAAAAGATCTTCGAATAATGGATATGCTTTAGACAAGTATCAATTTGTGTATATGACAAATGTATTATCCTACATGTATATATAACGAAAGATTGGATGCTTATAAAGCAAGATCTTGCAGTAGCAATTGGTAGTGTTATACGTGAAAATGTGAATTTGAAATTTATTAATTAACTAGAGTTACTATTACCACCACGTGTAACTTACTAACACAGTTATATATATATATCAATATGGTGATACTTTTAATTTTCAATATTTATTGTAAATAGATTTCCATAAAATTTGAATTTGAAAAAATTCTTTATACAACAAAGAAAATAAAAATCAAATCAATTTTGAAGTTTGTTTTGCTGCCAGCTACTTAACAAACCTCCTAATTGATACAAAAAAAATAAAAGTTTATTTGCCGCCGGCTGCTTATAAATTTTCTATATTATAATTAAAAGAATAACGATAGTAGGAGAAGTAGAAAGAGAAGTAGAAAGAGAAGTAGAAAGAGAAGTAGAAAGAGAAGGAGAAAGAGAAGGAGAAGGAAGAAAAAATAAAAAGCATTTATTATTAGCTTAAATTAATAAAAAAAAAAAATATTTTATATCCGTGTGCATTATTCTTCGAATAAGCCCAAAAATCTTATTAGCACCTCCGCTTCTTAAAGTCTTTTGCAAAATGGTGTTTCTCTTGGCGATAATCCACAAGTTTTTGTGTTGGAATGTGCAAAATTATTCCAACAATGCATGCACGAACCTAGGTATGATTTCATTATGTTGGGTCATTTTTCATAGTATGACCATAATAACAACATAATAGCAAAAATCAGGGTTCCTTGAAACTTTGTAGTGGTAATGGTAAAGTCGGTTTCATTTCTTTTTTTTTGATCGTGGAGCATAAATATTGTTTGTTGCTCTTTATCCGAATTTAATTCTGATTCTAAATATTTTTCAACTAATTTGTTATAATAAATGCAATGTCTTTGTGCAGCTCCAAATAGTCTTTGTTATCTTTATTCTTATCACCCATAGTGATGTTATTGATGTTATTGTTATGAAGTAGTTTAATCTGAGGGCATAGGGTTATGACCCCATGCGTGTGAATAGACCCGCACCCCAAAAAATATCACGAAAAAAAGGTGCGTCTCCGTACTTATAAATACTACGTCTCTTTACCCTATCGATAGGTCGTCCTTTATGAGATGACTAGAGACTCCGGGTTTATGCAAATTATATACACTATTATTTTTTGTTAAAAAATCATTTTTATAATAAATTTATAATATTATATAATTTTAAATTAAAATATAAAACATTAATATTTCTGAAAAATTATGTCATCTATCACTTCAAATATTTTTGTAATGTGAAAAGCTTATCCACCCCAGACACTGGAAGCCACATATATTCTAAAGCAGCCCTAGAAAGTAATGATAAGATTTATTGTTTATCGGTCCAATATAATCCAAAAATTCATTATCTCCACAATAAATACTCATTCATTGATCAATTCATCTTCTGGTTTTATAAATTCCTTGACATATGAATATAGTTGGGGCTCCAAGCAGATCAAAACAGATCAGAAATCCGATCCGATCTGATTCTTTAAAATATTGAATCTGATCTGAAATATCTTATGCATAACTTCTGAGTTTAAGACTTTATGAATTTCACGAATTAAGAAATTACTTATGAATTTTGATTAACTGCATATATATATTATAATGACAAACATCAATGTATCAATTATGAATATTTATTAAAGAAATCTATTTTAATATACTGAAGAAAAAATTCTTTGCTCTTGTAAAAAAGAAATTATTATATTAATATATAATACATTCACTATATGGACAAAATTTTGGCACGCTTTTAAACAAAAATTGTATAAAAAACGTATTTAGTAATAATTGAATAAAAAACACGATTTTGCAGCTTAGTATTAGGTCCACCAAATTATATCAACCAAAAATTCCTTTTATTTTTTTAATTTTAATTTTCCTAGGCATGATAGAAAATCTAGATTTGCATGTAAATTTTGAGAATCAAAGTTACGAAATGATATAAATTATTTGTTTTTTTTTCGTGCAATTTTTGCTTGTACATAATTAATTGTCCGCCAGATCTGGATCTGTTCTGTTCTCTGATCTGCCTTAGGTATAATCTTTAACATCATAGATTTAATAAAACATTTGAGTTTAGTTGAACCCAATTCATTTTATCAAATTTTTCATAATATTTTTAAAAGGAAGCAATTATTACAGCATCACTAAGCTGAATTCTTGATGTGGAGTTTATTTGCAAGAACTTAACATTGTATTCTTTAAATCTACACCTTGCTTGAATAATATAATAAAATCAGGAAATTTTTTGGGTGTAACCATTATGGCTTGTCATTATGAAATGAGCAATTAGAATATTTAAATGAGAATAAGGGTAAAGTGAAAATACTATATATTCAAAACTTCAAAATTAAGTCAAAGATTAAAAATGCAAAAACCTGAACTGATAAAACAACAAAGTTACCATTTTGCTTTTTTTTCTGTTAAACTAAATCAAACAAAAGTTAAAATGAGCCAAGTGAAAGAAGAATAAATAAGCTTAGCATGCATGAGTTTATTAATTGCTGTCTATACTATACAGAAAATAATTTAATATATCACATTATTGTTGTGACTTTAATGATTTTGAGTCCTGAAATCTTTTACGTGATGTAAATGTTCACTCTGGTATGTAGTACATTAAAATATAATACCATTTAAGGGTAGAGTATATGTAATAGTAAAATTTGTGTAATTCATCAAAAATTCACCAACTTCAAGCAACTTCGTTAATTTTGTATAACTCTTTTCTCATCTGATCAAAATTGTTATTGCTATTGCTTCTATTTTGAATACTGTTATTATTACTACTAACAACAAGACCGCCATCTTTATTACCAACAATAATGCTACTACCACTACCATTACCACTAATAATAAGACTATTGACTGTGTTAATTTTATTTTTACTATTATTATTGCTAACGATCAATTTCCCAGTTTTCAGCCACGCCTCATAAGCTTGATATCTACTTTTAACACCGCTATTTGCGTAATGATTTGATCCAGCAGCTTGTAGAATTGCACATTTTTTCGGAACTTCTAAATAATCATAATAAACTTTTTCATCTGCCGGAATGTTCAAGTCGGTTATTGGATTTGGAAGATTGGCACGTTTAACATAGTTGGCATAATGATGATATTCTGAATGACTTGTAAGTGATGGGTCTGTGTCACTTGTTGGTGTTGATGTTAATGAAATATTTTTAATTTGACTAATGTACCTACAATAATAATAATATAATGAAAGTTATTTATTATTATTATTATTATTATCATTATTATTATTATCAAGGAAAGAAAGAAAAAGTTTGATTGATCATACTGTTTATATTCTTTTGCTTCACTTGATGAAACGCTTGGGTTTAAACTTTTTTCAACAATTGATTCGATCAATGAATGAATATCTCTATCTTTCTTTTGCTTCTCTTTATCTTTTTCCTCCTTGATTTTCGCTTTTTCTTCTTCGACAATAGTCCCTTTTGTAACTTTGTTAGCCGGTAAAGCGAGCCATTTCTTTAATCCTCCTATATTCATCAATCTTTAGGAAAGAATCATTAATTAATCATTAATTAATATGCATAAAATAAAACTAAAAAAGTATCATTCATACTTTGTGCCTTGTGGATTTACTCGAACAGTGAAAGGACTGTAGTCATAAGTTGAAAGATTTGCGCTAATTTCAAAATACACAGTTATATATGTCAAGTAAATAAATAGATTTAACATTGATAAAAAAAAATCATCATCAATTATTAAATTACCTTGTCGGTATATATTTTGTTGTACTATTCATAGTAAAAGCAAATAATTTTTCAAATGATGTAATTGACCTTGGTCCATAATATTCTATCCAATAACCTTTATCAGAATCTTCTTCCTCATCAAATTGTCTTGATAATCTTGATACAACTTGATAACGAGCAATATCATGTTGTCCATCTTTTTGATTTAGTGCATCACTTGTCCACCAATTAATATAACTTTTTTTTTTAAATATGCGAGTGTGCATAAACTTTATTAGGATAACTGTTTATTTGTTATTGTGTTTGTGTGTGTGTGTATATATATATATATTACCTTCTTCTAGCTCTTCTAAATCTAGGAGGATCCATGAAATGTAATTTATAATCATTTGTCAAATCCCATAACGCAGGAAGATCCTGATCTCTTTGAGGATAATGTCCAAGGAAAAGATTCATTGCATCTTGTTTATCTCTATCTATTTTTTAATAAATATAAACATATTGATATTATAAAATAAACAATTATTACTTGATTTTTTTTAAAAAAAAAATATTACCTTGAAAAGAATTACTATAAAAACGTCTAAGATTCTCAATTAAATCTCTGGAATGACTTGTCCATTGATTGATTTTACGATAAGAATCTATTGTATTAACAAGATTTGATCCTCCGTATTGAAATGCAATTGTATCTCCATGATCATGATACATATCCGTTAACATGTTTACTACATCTGAATCAACATGTACTTTTGGTTGATCAATTATTCCCAATGCATATAACTTTATGTATGTGCACATGTGCATGTGAATGTTAACAATGAATAGATTAATAAGGTGGTAAGATAACATATTTAAGTTTTTTTTTTTTTAGCTTTGATTATTTTTTTTAAAAAAAATGTACTTTACCTGATGACCTAAGGCACATTTACCAATAATTAATTGTGCCGCGTTTGTTCTATCTAAACAATCAATACAATTTGTTCTAACAACTCCATTTTGACGAAGATGCATTCTTTGATTTTGTGGTACACCTTGACTTTAATTAAAAAAGGTTACTACTACAAGTACATACATGTATCCATAATATCCTCAATAAATATTTATATAATATATATGATACAAACATCTCTTCTCTTTTTATTACATTTATAGAAGCTTCTGGTCCACTATGAAAAAAACCTGTATCAGCCAAGTATTCTTCAGCAAAAGTTTCCATCAAATCCATAACATCCTCATCACTTTTTTTAAAATAATTCAATAAGTAAACTTAATTACATCTTTATAATCATTATAATTACAACTATCAAGTTAAAAAAAAACATACCCTTTTCTAGCTTTTGACATATCCCAAGCTTTATATTTAAGACTATTTTCAGGTAAGAACTGTGTTAGATAGTTTATTGATTCTTCTAATTCATCGCCCAAAATTGATTCTCTACGATTTTTTTCTTTGGTCTTTTGTCAATAAATTATTAAATAAAATAGACAATGATTATATTAAGAAAATCATTACAATTTCATCCCCTTCCTCTCTTTCTCTTAGTTTTTGAGAAGTTCACCTTTATAAGATTCAAAACTATTATCGGTGCACCATAACGTTGAAACATATTATCAAAATGTAATGCAGCTGCTGAATAAAACGGGTCTCGGAAGTTTACTTTTTTTGTAATAAATTATATATGTAATAAAAATTGAATAATGATTATGAAAAAATACAATCAATCAATCAATCAATCAATCAATCAATCAATCAATCATTTAATTAAAGAGAATTATTTTACAAACATGTTATTGGAGGTTTTGGTATCATGTTGGCAACATCTTGAGACCAGTATAAAGGAATTGAACCACGGTGTTGAACATATGATGTATAGTTGGGATTATTACATGATCTATTCCCCGAATGATTAAAAGATGTTGTGCTCATTTCAGATACTATTTGTTCAGTTTCTACATCGTTTGCTACATAACCCTTTTTTTTAAAAAAATATATTATTTGTTTTATTTTATTATAAAAAGCCACTTGTTAATTTTACTTACTTGATCATTAACACCACGTTTCAAAAATCTCGCACCGGCAAAATAACGAGATCTTCTAGCTATCAATGTTACAAAAATGTTTCTTCCAAAAATTGAGATTTCTATAAAAACAAAGTAAATCATCATAAAATTACTTTAAATAGTCATACAGTTATTTCTTTCTTTTTGGTTCATTTTATTTTATATTTATTTCAAGCTCACTTGATTGATCCACAAAGCCATTAATTATTGGTAGAATCCAGTCAGAATCCTTTTTTAAACTACGAAATCCATTTTCTAATAAATAATGATTCCATACAAACATTTCATTGTATGAAAATTTTCTATGGTTTTCAGGCCTAGACATATTATTTTGAAGTGTGTGTGTAATATCATAGGTGTAACTAAAATAAAAATTCTTTGTTAAATCAACATTATTAAAGATTCCAATGTATCTATAATAATAATAATAACAATAATAATAATATTATTATTATTGGAAAAAGAAAAATTAATATTAGTAATCTCATCTTGGATCACTTTAACAGTGTAAACAAAAAATCAATTAATTTCACACCTTTGTTCATCGGACTTCTTTTCTACTCTAGTATTTGGTCCAATCGGTCTAAGAACCGTATTGTCAATATGATAGATGTAATGTCCGCCTATCAAAGCGACAGGGCTTTTTTCCGTAATCAACGAAATATAATATCCTTCGGTAAATCGAATGAAGCCAACTATCCCGTAAGCAGTAACAACTTTGTGTAAACCTCCAGAAATTCTATTTCCTTCATCGAGAACTGTCAATATATCGGTTATTTCTTGTTTTGAATAAATTACATCATCATCTATCACATTAAGCTCTGTTGGATCCGTTGGAGTTGTTCGATCAATCTTTAAGATACGAAATCTGTTATCACTTTGATTTGATCCAATTAGATAATAATTCTGAATAAATAAATAAATAAGTAAATGTTGAATGAATTGTGATAATTTATAATGTAATAATGGTAACAATTTTTGTTATTACCGTTTTTGTCTCGTATAATGTAAACTCGTTTAACACCAGTCGATGAGAGGTTTTATCATCCATTATAGTTTGTCGATATAACTAACTTTCTTGCCAAGTTTGAATGTGTAAATCAAATTTTTTAAAAAAATAATTTCATTTAAAAATTGTGAAAATGAAAATGAATTAGCCAATCAAAAGGAATTTCGCACTCAATTATGAACTCCATATATATACTTATTGAAAATAAAATTTCGCCCACACATTAAAACCGTTGATCAAACTTCTTCTTTATTTGCTAATTTTGCCAAAGAAGAGAAAAAATTACAATAAAAATTGATTTTTTAGCAGCAATTTAGATGCTTTATAATAACGATTAACATTTACCTTTAACTCCTGATGCATGTTTGGTTAACGAACATATTGTCAAGCATAAAGGTAAACAACGTTTGGTGATTAACATAAAGGATATCATGGAGTTTAATCCGCAAACTGGCACAACAAAGGGGAATTGGGTTGAAGCAGTTAATCGACTTGCTAATTTGACTGATTCGAGACTTGAGAAAAACAAAATCATAAAATATGTTGGAATGTAAATTTTTTTACTAGTACAAAGTTCTATTACAGTCAGCAAAGTAGTATTTTTGGATGCTTTTAAACCGCTTTTCTCGTATGCTATGAGTTTTTTGCTCTCAAAATGAGAAAAATTGGATCTTGATTTAAATTTTTGGTTGAATACTTATAACGGTGATGTAGATGAAAGGAACCATGTAGTTAATTATTACAGCATATATGGACCGGAATATGATGATGGTGATCCAAATTCTAATGCTTATAGACGACTCTATTACAGCGTTCTTCCCATATACAAGCGGTGGCGAGAAAACCGCAGGTAATTGTATTGAATTGTACGATTTTCCTGATAGAATAGTTGATATCAAAGAAGCTGAAAAGTTGAAATTTATTGTGGATTTATGCATCCGGAAGGCCAAAGTCAAATTCCCCCCGATTGAAGTTGAAACAGTAACAAATATTGGTTAATAACGAAGCAACAGTTTCACCTGTTATTGGTTGTGCTGTTCTCGATGACAGTGATACACATGCATAACCCGATTATGATGGTATATTTAGTTTTACCCATTTACCATGTTTTTTCATTACCCTACGAAAGTTCTAACCGTCTATACCTAACCTTCTAATTTTTTTTACCCAGAAAAAGGGCATGTCTATGTAATTTCCTATTGATATATTATCAATATTTTGCGAAATACTATGATGCGACGGACGTTAGTACGAAAATGGAATAGTTTAATTGATAGATGGCAGAAGTCGGATTATTATTAATAAAAAGGAAAAAAAGAGGGGAGAAAGGCACTTATAAACAATATCCTTTTTGTAAATTTCCCAAGCGCACGAATTCTTGATGGTTGAGAGTCTTTAATTACCCGCCTGACTCATCCAGTTAAATAAAAGAAGTTATGACAAAGAAAATATTTATTATGACTTTGTGCTTTCTTTTGAGAAGCGAATTCATTTTGTGTCTTGATGATACAGTTATTTGCTTGTTCCAATGATGAAGTTCCACGTAAATACAAAATTTTAGTTATCTAAAAATTCAAGATAATTATTAATTATTTAATTACTTATTTATTACTTACCCATGATAATGATTTCAGAAGGCTTGTCCTGGGCATCAGAAGCACATCCAAGTTTGATACGAATCAATTGTCTCTGTTGATATTAAATTTGGATTTTTTATATTTATCAATGAAAATTTATAATTTTTCTTCTAACAATCTTGGTTATCTTTTGTTTATGAAAAAAAAATCATGCAACTTTCTAACAAGCTGTTTATAAAAAAAAAGGTTACTTTGTGGTTCTCTGCTCATACTATGTAAATAAAGATCCAAAAAATGAATAGGTCCTTCTTTACTGGTGTATTTGGAAAACTGGATTTGTTAATTTTCAATCAGTATTCCCAGGAAGATTCTCAAGAATTTCAGATAAGATCTTTATCATTTTTTGTAATTCCAAATAAAGTTTATTTGAATAGAAAACAAATAATCCAACATGTATTATTAACACAAATAGAAACCCTACACTCAAAAATTACCAACTACTGCTACTATTATCCTAGCGACTATTACTATTGCTAAAGACAAGTTTAGGCTTGTTAGAATTTATTTTTATTTCTATTTCTCCTTTGGACTGTTTGAAGTCCTAGTTTTAAATACTGCTTCAAGAGAATATGACATGTTTTAAAGTTATTTTGTTAATACTTTAAGGGATTTAATTTGTTTATTCCAAGGAATATTTTGCTTGAATAATAAATATTATTAAATGATTGAAAGAATGTAATGGCTTACTACATTCATGAGCTGGTTTAAGTAATCAAGGGATGAAATAATTAAATGGCTGCAAAATAACCTTGCTCAGAGTTTGCTAACTTCTTTTTTATTTATTATTATCTTAGGTTCAGCACTTGAAACAAGATATGATGATGATATTTTATTATGTGATGGTTATTAAACCATAAAAAAATTAATTTATCAATTTGCATTCATTCGGAGTTTTATAAAATCATGTTTCAAAAAAACAGTTGCCCAAGATATTTTTTTCATCAAACTATTGTTATATTACATGTCTAAAATCCCTTTATAAATGTATCTCAGTTTGAAAACAGTATCAATGAGTTATCAAGAATATCTTCATGATAGAGAAGTTAACTGTTAAAGCCCATTGATATAGTAAAAGTTAGAAATAAGAGTAGAATTGTTTGTTACACATCATTCATAAAAAATTTTTAATATTAAATTTACCTTTTTCCAAAATAAATTTATAAAAAATTATTAAATAAAGTTATAATGTCACATAATAAATTATTATCATCAGAAAGAAGGAACTTTGTATATAAAATTCGTAAAGAAATGTATAATAATGCTCTGGCTAATTCTGAAAATTCTGAAAGTAGAAAAGATTATTTTTTTTCATTAGTTGAAAAAAATAAGGAGCTTTTTGAAAATGAAAAAAATTATTGTAGAGAACAATTCATTTATTGGGCTGAATTAAATAATGTAACAAATAAATGGGGCAAACCAAAAGAATGTAACAAGTGTAAAATAACAAGATATTCTGATAGATTTTGTGAAGGTTGTATTAGTTTACAACTACAGAGTCTTTTCACTAATTGGACATCTGGAAATAACATAATTGATAATTTTATTCAACAATGTCAAATGAAATCATCTCTGCCAACTTATATTT
>CAJVPN010001029.1:0-18553 GCA_910592215.1 Entrophospora candida
TTTTATATGTTATGAACTTCTTGAAATCTCAGCTTCCTACATATAAACATTTTCAAGAAACATTCCAAGCCCTTTAAATGTTTTGATACAATAACCTATGAGATTTACTTTATAAAGTTTGTAATACCAAAACATCATGCCTTATTATTTGTTAAACATTGTCAACTGACAATTTTTTACCATTTTTGCCCCGTCGATCACCAATAAATTCTTTCATTCATTCGCGGATTGGCAATTAATAAATAAAAGTTCTTTACAACAAAAAACTTTAACATTAAAAGAAAATCATTACCAAATTTGATCGTGAGATTCAAACTATTGTAACACGAAAATTATTGTTGCACTTCTGAACATAACTTTCAAATTTAAAAAATCTATGAAAAGAAAATTCGAGACAAATTTTTTTTTTAGATTAATAGACTCCCCTTTAAAGCTGAATCGAATGGTGGTAAGTTTTTTAAAATCCAATGTATGATAACATAATATTTCAAAAATTTTAACTTTTGAGTATAGATGATCCGCACTGTAGAGTGTGTGTTTGCAGATCATAGCCATGTGATAAATTATAATGTGATTCAATAAAAAGATTTTTATTTTATATGATAAAATACAGTCAGTAGACCTTTTTTTTTTGTTCTTATTCCGTACATTTTTTATTTTTATTTTTTAATTTTGTACGGAACGGGGACCAGTCTGTACGATCTTTGATTCCATATTTTTGTTCCATACAGAATATGATTTACTACAAAGGCGCAGATGTATGGAATACGGAACCTGTACAGACTGATAAATATATTTAAAAAATAAATGAAACTAAACTATTTATAATTTGCACACTTATTCAATATTAAAAGGCTATCTAGTGTGGATTGTTGTTGTGAGTTAAAATTAAGGTTGCTTGCCTAAACTCCTCCAGAAATCAATCAGCAGGGTTTCTGCGGGTTACTCATTAATTGTTTATTAGAGTTTCGGCAGAGTTTCGCATTTTGAGGTTTCGCCATTTCGGCATAGTTTCAACAGGATTTTTGATAAGATTTAATATAGTTTTGCTGTGGTTTCAGCAATTACTAAGGAGGTTTCACCCACAACCTTAGTTAAAATCAATTTTTTTGATTTTTCTTTTAGGACTTTTCAATAATTTAAAATCGTCCTCATTTAATTCTGATTGTTGGTCAACTAAATTATGGTCTTTATATACGTTTTGAAATGTTTATGAAGTCATAAGGAGATTGGCTTTCCTTATGTCATGTTGTTACAGCAAAACTTATGAATTAATATTAAAGTCATAGAGTAAGTCATAATGACATTCTTCTTTTTTATGATCCTTCAAATACGAATAATATAATGTAACTGCGAAGGATAATATGATATATACGAAGTAATCTTGACAAATGTATTTATGTTTACAATAATAAATATATTGTGACAATAAGCGCGTTCGAACTATTAATATTTAATAATTGAGAGTGACACACTGAATTTCTTGATTTGGTAATGATTACCTCAGATCATGGCCGTCGGCCGTTATAGGCAACATATAAAACATATGAGAGAATTTTCAGAGGCAGGTCGTTATACACTATAGGAAATTTAATTAAGAAAACCGTTATAGTGTAAGGTTTTTATATAGTAAAAAATTTGGGTTCTGATTCACAGTGCGTTATAGAATGGAGGCCATTACAGAAAGGGTCGTTATAGAGAGAGTGAACTGTAATAGGTGTACAAGGTGAGTGTTGACAAAATGATGATTATTGAGGGGATATTACTCCTTCTGTTACTAACAATATTCTTGTTTGCTTCTCTCTTCACTGTCAATAATAGCTTCCCAGGGATTAAGTTCAGAGACTACAACTGACGTTTTAAAAAATACTATGAAAGAGAATATACAATTGTGGTTTCAGAATTCCATACATGCATTAAACATCACATTCAAATATCTTAAGAGGTTGTCAATAAATAATTCCCCCTATGTAATAAAATATTAAATTAATTGTTAATAATAGACTTTTGTATTTGTTTGAAAATAAATGGTTTTTATTTAGAGTGCCTCAAGGAAGAAGCAACGGTAAAAGCGTTTTGCTTTAGCCAGTAAGCGAAGGGTTAGTACTGACGTTTGTTAATTAGTGTGCGTTAACAATGTTTAGTGAAGCATTGTCCAAGTGTGTTAATTGAAAAATACTGGTATTGTATATTTAACAAGCCATTCAAGTTGATTTGTAAATAAGTCAAAAGTGAGTTTACAATTGGCCAACAAGTGTTCATAAGTAAACAAAAAAGGACTTTTATAGAAGCCTTGAGTTTTGTAAGAGAGCCATATCTATTTGTTTGCATTTAGTTATCCTGTACCATCAAGTGTGTTTACAGATTCGCTGCAGATTTCAAGAGGCAGTAAACCTATTAATTGACAACACTGAGTTATTGAATATTAGCTGACAAGAGTGGCTCTAAAGTTAACCATAATCAACCATACTGGTTAAATAGTTGGCGTTAACAGAAAGGCTACCTTGCAATGTCATTTTTCTCTTAATGAGTTAAACATAATATAATATAATATTTTACATATAATACGTATAAATGCAATCTAATAATGCTTATTGTGTCAAAATTTCAGTCAAGGTAACAGAATAAGGAAGAAAAGTTTGATTTGCAGTTAGAGTTTTAGGATTAAAATTTTACCTTTCTCAATTATATAATTATAAAATCCCATCCATATTATTTTTCTTCTTCCAAAGATCCCTACTTTTATTAGGTTTCTTTTCCTGGTTTTTATTAAGTAATTTTTGAATATAGGAACATCATCAGTACCATTACTAATATCAATTAGTTACGATCGCATTATTCAGGATTATTAGTCTACATTTGGGGGCGTTCTAGGAAAAACGGGTTTCGAGTAATATATAAAAAAAATTTTTTTTTTGTGCAAACGATTGATTAAATTTGTTATATAGAAAATATACCTGTGTTTTACGATTTCCGTGTAATATTGATTAATAAAGCATGTATTCATTCATTTACCTTTAAAATTTAAATTTTATAGAAAGGTTAAATGTGACTACTATAATATTGATTTATAATATAGTTTTACTGTAATTATTTGTATGACATAAAGAACAGCCTTCTAACTTCATGATGTTAACATCATGATAGGGTTAACGGCTAATATTTTGTTGTTATAATATTTTATCGTCGCAGAAATTAATCGTTCCTGGTACGTGGTGTACAACCACAACGAAGAATTCAACTATACAAAGTACAGTCGTACAGCGAAATTTCAAATATATCAATTTTCAGAGACAGGAATACTATCAAATCTATAAACGACTTCACGAATTCTTTTTTATAAAAAAAAAAGTAGATTTTTTTTAGGAAAAAAACTTACTTTCTTTTCAAATCTCGTCTAAACCACTTTTAAGGATTACTTGCAGCTTTTTTTGTGAGTGATTCATTTTCTTCAACAGGTTCTTCTTTTGCTTTCTTTAGATCATTTTTTAATTTTTCATATCGAGAATTTACATTCAATTTTAAATGTGTAAAAATTTATAACGCTTAATAAGATCTCAAATTTTATTTTGTTTGGAGAATTTTTCTTAAAAATTAATCAAATACTTATTTTTATTAATATTGCTACTACTACTGTATTTAATAATTAAAGTAAAAGTTACTTAGAATACTAATTAATTATTAAATATTAAATGTTAAATATTAAATATTAAATGTTAAATATTAAATATTAAATGTTAAATATTAAATATTAAATATTAATGTTATTACAAATAATAATCTTCAAAATCTTTCAGTAATTAGTTTGTTATCACCAATAGCAAGCAATTCTTTGTCAAAATTTTCATCTTTATCTTCATCACCAATAATTCCAACAAATTTAAATTTAGAACTATGGTAAACAGCTAAAATATTTGTAACTGTTTCATTAAAAAGTTGTTTCAATATTACATCAAGGTTTTCTATTTTTGCAAAAAGTTTTTGATTGATAAGTTTTTGATAAGTTTCAATATCTTTACAAAACATTTCTGCTTTTGTAGTGACATGATTATTAATGGGTTTGGAATTCGTGATGCTTGGAGATATCTTAGATATCTTATTGATGATCTCGCTCAAATTTTTTGTAATTTCATCTTTCTCCAATTGAAAAGCGTAACAATCTGTGTTGTTAATGCCTAAAAATTTAAATTTATTAAATGTATATTCAATCTCCAAAAGGTCCAATGATATGCTAACAAAATTCAAATTATTTTTTTCAGCTTCTTTCAAGTCTTTTGCCATGATTTGATGAATGATTTGATGAATTGTTTTCATGGAATTAAAAATACGTTTGCCAAATTGAATCCAGTTATTAGTATCATTATTTTTGTTGTCATTGTTGGTGATCTTGATAATCATTAGGATTACTAGATTAATTTCATTTAATATAGTTTTTTGAGCTTCAAAAGATGTAAACAACATATGAGCATAAAAACTTTCATCTGTTTTCAATATAGAATTTCCACCTATCATTTGAACAATCAATTGCAAATTTTCTATATTTTTTGTAGAATTACATCCATGTTCATCTACAGTAAATTTTCCAAACTTATCTTCCAATGTCATTCCGTATTTTGACATACATCTACAAGTAATAATGAATCATATTAATTTTTTTTCTTTGAAAGGAAATAAAAAATTCGAATTCTGACAATACTTACATTTTCTTTAATGAATGAAAGAAAGCATTTATATGAGGTGAAAATCTTTTTTCATATATGAACTTGTACAAATTCTCATAATTATTTAAATATGAACTAATATGTTTTTTCCATAAGTTTTGGTATTTAATAGGAATGTCGTACAGATTCGTTATATTTCGAATTTCAAAAGTTTTGACAATTAAATAATTATTATTAGTTTCTTTTGTTTTTTTAGTATTAGTGTAATCCTCCTGATCATCGTAATTCCTAATTATATTTTGCAAATCTTTCAAAAATTTTTTTTCATTTGATTTTAAATTCTTGTAAAGCCCATTAAATTTTTCACTGATACTTTTAAACTGATGGATCCATTCAGGCAAATAATTTTTTCTTTGTGAATTGATTATACATTTTTTTATAATTCTACCATATCTACGTACATTTTTAACAGGACATCGACAATCTGGACAAGTTTCTAAATGCTCCGGCTCTGCTGTAAATGAACTAGTTGATTTCCATTGGTGTGATTTCTTATAATAATACTTTTGAATTTCCATGATTTCATCCATTTTTTTCATTGTAAAGACATGACCGCATTCTAATACAATCATGTTATTAGCATTCCAATCAACCTCTTCAAATTTTTTATCACCATCAACAACTAAAAAAATAATAATAATAAAATTAAAATTAATTATGTAAAAAATATGGAAAATTTTTAAAGATAAAAATTACCTTGTTTTTTAATATTATTAGATGCACACATTATACAATATTTTTCACTGGGACATACTTCACCACAAACACCATTACAACTATGTCCACATTTTAACTTCTTACCACATTTCATATCACAAGGCAAACGTGAACAAGGCAATGAACACAACGATTCACAATTTCCTTGATGTTCACAATACCAATCACATTTTCCCCAACAAATTTTACATGGCTGATCACAATTTCCTTTGCACTTAATATGTGAACACCCAAGATTGCAAGGTTGTTTACAATTTCCACATTCTTTTCCGACATGACAATTTTTTTCACAAAAATGTCCACAAGGTAAATTTCCTTTACATACCATTTTACACTTATATAAATCAACCGATATATAACACTAAAGAATTAATATTTAAAAAAAAACAATTATTAAAATAATCATATAGAAAATAATATATGTATATTATATATATATATATATATTACCATCATTGAATTTTCATGCCCACAATTTGGCAAAACACGATTAACACTTTTACGACATCTTATAAGAGATAAATCACGAGCTTCATAACATTTTGGATTCTTATAGGTATGACCACATGGTAACTTAAAATCATCAATAGGTAATAAACACTTTTCACAATTGTCTCCACAAAGTTCATAACATCGATGCTTGTGTTCATGCCCACAATTCGGCAAAGTGCGTTTAACAATTTTTTGACATCTTATAAGAGATAAATCACGAGCTTCATAACATTTTGGATTCTCGTAAGTATGACCACATGGTAACTTAAAATCATCAATAGGTAATAGACACTTTCCACAATTGTCCCCACAAAGTTCATAACATCGATGCTCATGTTCATGTCCACAATTTGGCAAAGTGCGTTTAACAATTTTTTGACATCGTATAAGAGATAAATTACGAGCTTCATGACATTTTGGATTCTCATAAATATGACCACATGTTAATTCTAAATCATCAATAGGGAATGGACACCATTTTCCACAATCATTTCCACAAAGTTCATAACATGGATGTTCATGTTCATGCCCACAATTTGGCAAAGTGCGTTTAACAATTTTTTGACAGCTTATAAGAGATAAATTACTATGACCACATGGTAATTTAGGACCATAAATAGGTAATATATACTTTTCACAATCATCTCCACAAAGCTTATAACATGGATGCTCATGTTCATGTCCACAATTTGGCAAAATGCGTTTAACACTTTTACGACACCTTATAAGAGATAAATCACGAGCTTCATAACATCTTGGATTCTCATAAATATGGCCACATGCTAATTCGAAATTATCAATAGGGAATAAACACTTTCCACAATCATTTCTACAAAGCTTATTACATGGATGCTCACATCCAGGATGTAATCTTGAACATTTCTTTTCACAAGGCATTTCCAAATGTCTTGAATTATCTGAATGACATTTTAATGGACCTAAAAAATTTTATTTTTATTTTGTAAAAAATAATTGATTAATTGACTATAACAACAATAATTGTTATATTATTCATCCAAAGAAAAAACTTACATGCATGACCACAAGGTAATTTATGTGTACAAGGTAGATGACAACCTCCATTAGGTGAAGCTTTCTCAATTTGATGAGCTTCTGTAATGATATTAACATATTCAGGATGATTACAACATGCTATAGGAAATCCAAAGCCAACTTGTGGTGGGTCTCGCTCTTTCAAAATATCAATAACAGGTTTCCACATTTCTGGTGATTTCTTTGACATTAACTTGGAATTGCCAATTAAATACATGCCATGTTTTGCACGAGACAATAAAACATTTGTACGATTATTAATTTTTAAAAATCCAATGGTTTCTTTTTGATTATGATCTTTTGAATCTAAAGAATTTCGAACAAGTGATATAATAACTATTTTGGCTTCTTCACCTTGAAAATTGTCAACAGTTCTTAATGTAACCTGTTGATTCAAATTTTTTTTAACAGTATCAACTTTAACATTGTTCTCATCAAAATAATCGTCACCATCTTTGTAGTCATCAATGTTTTGTTTATCACGTTCATCAATAATCACCATAACAGATTTAGACAAGGCATCTTGGAGTTTCATCAATTGTCCAAGGTAAGGTGTTAAAACTGCAATGTCATCTCGTTTTGTATAACCATTTTTAATAAAATGCTTCACCATTTCAACAACCATGTCAACTTCATATTGATTGGAATGAGATTGTAATACATGCTCGCTAAAATTCTTGTCTTCTTGATAACGATGATCAATGAAGTAAACATTGTGGAGTGCTCCTTTGACTTTATCATACTTAAATGTATCTTTATAGTCAACCAAATCTGGATACAATGTATGTCTGATAAGATCTGATATTTCTATTGCTCTCATACGTCTCTGGATTGTCAATTGACATTTATTTAATTTCATTGCGTTACTGCCCTCAACAAGCCTTTCAAAAAGACTTATATCCAATCCATATTGTTTACCTGCCTCTGATTCAACTGATAAATCATAAGTAGCACATTGTGGTCGTAATTGTTGATGATCACCAATTAGTATTAAGTGTTGAGTACAAGGTGCCAAAGAACATAATATATGTGCTTCAAGCACTTCACCAGCTTCTTCACAAATTACTATTTTGGGTGATACGGATCGGATCAATGATTGAAGTTTAGCTGCTCCACTGGTGGTCATACCAATAACATGGCAATCAGCCAGAATTCTATGTCGATTCTGAATATATATTTGATCAACTTGTTTTGCAATTATTTCGTAACTTTTTTTATATTGATAAAGTAAATCTAACCAATAATCATGTAAATCATCTGTCCAAGAATTGAATAATCTGACACGTTCAATCATTGACATTTGCCAAACATTAGTCTCTTTAATCAATTCTTCAATTGGCCTATCACCATTTGGTTCTTCCCAGTTTGGAATAAATTCCTTTATCTTTGGACTAATAAAAATTTCATCATCATCACCATCATCATGTTCATCATATTCCACCCGAACATTATAATTATAACTAACATCATTATAATATTCATAATAATTTATTCCGTTTAATTCTTCTGAAGCATCCAAATTTTCATTATTAGTTAAGCGTTGTTTATGTTTGTCATTTTTTCTGGTTGTAGAGTCATTGAAAAAGTTTACCCAACCTTTTGCATTATCTATATCTCGACCAGCCAACCATTGTCCAAAAATGCTATTATCTTTATTTTTTGATTTTTTTTTGCCAACTGATTTAAATTGCATATTATCACCATCCTCATCATCATCAAGCAAAAAAAATGGAGAATAATCTTGCCCATTAAATGTTCTAAAATGCCTCGGAAATTTTTGTCTTAAATGAATGGAAATATCATTCCACTTGAATTGTTTACAAGCCAATTTTTTCTGAATTTTGTTCACCATTACTTTGATTTTTTCAAGTGTTTCTATTAATTTACGCGATGGAATTCGTCTAAAATTGGTCTTATGGTATAATTCCTCAAGATTGTAATTTTTTATTTTGTCTGATTTGGTACGACCACCTAATCTCACAATTTTATTAAATCCGTTATCCAACAAATGCTAAGGTATAATAACAACAACAATAATAAATTAATTAATAATATGAATTTATTTGAAAAAGCAGAGAATTAATATTATACCTCCAAAAATTGATCTAAGGCATGATTTGTAAAACAGATGGCTAAAATTGGACCAAATTTTCCTTTAGTTCGATTTTCATGTGAAAGAAGAACTTTCATCAATTCTACACCAACAAAGGTTTTTCCTGTTCCAGGTGGGCCTAAAGCAAGGCAGAAATTAAAATGAGTAAATAAATGAGATATAATGCCATGATATATTTAGACAGTTATCAAAACCATACCTTGTATTAATGCAATTTCACGGCAAAGTGATGAAACTAAAGCTTCAGCTAATATTGATGATAATTATTAATGTCAATGTTGCGACTGAATAATTTGTTGATTTAAATATTAACACACGTATTAATTTACCTTGAGTATCATCCAATTTACTAGATTTAAGTTCATTGATAGCATTTCGATAAGAGTTAGGATCTTTGACATCTAAAAGAAGTCTCTTGCTTTTATTTTCAAGCAAAACTGATAAATCAAAATAAAAATCTGGTGCTTTTGCATAAACAGGGGCTTGAAGACCCATTAACTCATCCTCCTCTTTGGGTGGTGTCAGATATTGTACGAATGGTAATGTGGATGGCCTTGTACTCTGAATAGTCTTAAGAACATGATAATATGCTTCAAAGAATACCCCTGCAGGTTCCACCATAAAATTTGAAGAGTGAAAAGTATTTTTTTTTTGAAATATTTGCTTGATGGCAATTGGATAAACGGAATCACCTATAAGTTCAATTCCAATTTCTGCTCGTTCTTTGGACAAATCTGATTCATCTCTTGATGCGACAATTCCAAAAAAAAATGAATACTGATCATTGACCTTTTGAGATTTATCATTTGCAGGTGGCAATAATAAACATATCAAGCTTCCATTCATCAATTTTTTAGAATTTCTCCAATACAACCTCCTGTCATATGATGATCTCATATGTCGTTGTTTAAAAGAAACTTTGAGCAGGAAACCACAGCGTCTATCAACTGAAATATTTTCAAACTTGATATTGGAATAAACATATAATCCACCACCATTATGATTAAATTTACCACCGTCATTATAATACTCTCGGATTTTTGTTTGATTTACAGCTTGGTTGTCTGACATAAAACTTAAAAACTGAATTATGCCATTTTTAATAGGATGAAGCATATCTTCACGAAGCAATCTAAATTGTGAGTCTAGAAGTCTTTCGGCATTATTTTGAGTCCAATATAGTTCTAAACTTCCAGGAATATTAAATGTTGGTATAAAAGGTTCACGTACGCAAAGAATTTCATCTTTTGTAGGAGCAATTAGAATCTTGGTGAAATCTTCAAAATCGTTATCATGACGAGGTCCAAGTTCTGACAAGTTTCCTATTATATAAAAAATTTTTTAGCTTGCTTAAAAAATTAAAAATATTAAAAATTCCAAGATTAAGGAAAGATACCTGGTGGATCGTAATTTCTTTTCATATTTATAAATTTAAACTTTTCTCTATATGATTGCGATGAAGACTCTGGTTCCGATGAGTTTTTTTCTAAATAACTTGATTGTTTTCCTTGGGTTCTTATTAAAGACTTCTTCATACCATCGAATTCTATATCTAGAATTTCAAAGAAGAATTCACGTCCTTTATCATTTGAGATTAATGGATCATTTTGTTCATTTGTAGATTTGTTGAAAGACTTTCTCCATAAATCTTTGAGGTTTTCCAATTTTTTTGCTAGTATAAATGTTGATTCATTTATTGATGCTTCCTTAATACGATTTAATAATTCATTAACAAATCTTATTAAAACCAAGAAGAATTGACCAATTCTAAAAAATTTAAAAACATTAAATTGGTTTTTCTAAATACAAATAATATGATATATATATATAATATAAATTTTAGACGTACGAAGTTGGAATAAAAGAGATAGCATCATCTTTTAATAATTCATCTTGACTTGTGTGTTTATCTGCTATTGATTTTCTCTGAACAATAATTTCCAACATGGGAATAACTTTTTGTAAAATGAACGAATCCTTTTATTTATTTAACAATTAAAAATAAAATTTTTAGTAATTAGATATAATAATTGTATAATGTTTTTAAAAAAACGTTTTGTACCAAATTATTATAGATCAAATAATAAATTGCATGAACACTTGTTACACAAGTACTGCCAGTAATAGCTGAACGTGTTAATAAAGCAAAAAATGGCAAAGTAACACGTTGAAATGAGGCTACATTAGCTTGAAGACCAGCATCAACAGATACTTCATATTTTAATATTTCTTTTATTCTTTGTAATAACCCATTATCATTTCCTAACTCCAAAGTTAATTCATTAACATCATGATCGACTTTTTTATCAACTGTAAAAAGACAAGAATTAATAAACCGTCTGATTTGATGTTGATTAAGGAATCCCTTTATTTTATAACGTTTCCAAAGGTCTTTTAATTGATAATCAAGTTCAGCGTTAGCGAATACTATTTCATCACTTCTTCGATATGATAATACAGAAGAACTAAAAGTTTGGTTTAATGTTTCAGTTTGTCTATTCTCAACATCTTGTGGTAAAATGTGTGCATTAGAACGTTGTTGGTGAGGGTTATTACCCTTATTATTACTACCACCACCACGATTGTTTCGGTTAAAATTTTGGTAATTTTTATTTCTTCTTGTCATGATAGTTGTAATTTTAATATTTTAAAAATATTTGAATCACTTTGCAATGACAAAAAAGACAAAAAATAATTTTTTGACTGTCATTTATATAAAATTTTTCGTGTGTGTGTTACACAAAGTGTCATTGTCATCAAATTTGGAAAAGAATTGTTTTTATTTGAAATTAAAATATTAATATTGATATTGTAGTTTCGAATTCGTGCAACAAGAGGTCCTGTGATTCCCGATTTGGAAATTTCAATCGTGGCCTTTCCCGAAAAAGATAAGTGATTACTATTAAAAAAATATATTTCCCGTTTTTCAGTAAAAAAATAAAGAAAAAAATAATAATGTTCGGAACATTCATAATTTATTGAATAAAGAAGAAGAAGATAATCCATGGCAAGTTATTTATTGTTGCATTCATTCTACATCCGGAAGATGACGATCCCATGGCAAGTTATTATTATTTATTATTATTACCTATTATTATTGCATTCATTCTACACCCGGAAAACAATAAAAACTAAACCTATAAAATATGTATAAAATGGGATTTGCGTATATACAGGCAGATATTTTAAAATTACTGAATTATTTAATTTAAATTGATTTGCAGTTACATAAACATTGAATCTTATTTTTGTTGGTGATGGGTGTTAATTTTAATGATGATATTGTACAAATAATGGAAGAAATTTCTACTTCTAAATATTCCATCAAAAAATTCTCAACTTTTAGTAATTAAAAAAAAAATATATCTGGCAAAAATGAATAATAAGAATAATAATATATACGTTTATACGTTTAAGAGTGAATTTCAATTGGTGATCGGCGGGGTGCATTTGTAACAGTAAAATCATCCTCTTTTTTTATGTTCTCTACTAAACATGTTATCCAATTTATTTATGGTAACTCTACTCTTTTTTTAGATCTGCAAGCATAGTTTCAGCAGTAAATCTATTCTTCTCAATTACATTTCCTGTCAAAAAATAGACTTTTAGAAGTTGTTTTACTTGCGTCAGGTGTGCACTTACTTCTACTACGAAGAGCCCAAGTAATTCATTCTAAATTTTAAAATTCGTTAATTTAACATCTAGAAAATATTTATTATATTAATTTTTTTCCTATTTACAGTTCACTCTTTCTATAATGGACCATTTGCTTAGGAAAAAATGTCCGTTATAGACAACAACAACAATAATTTATTATTATATAAATTAGGCTTAAATTCTCAGTTCATTATAGAACAAGATCTGTTATAGAAGGATCAATTATAAAGTGAACTGTAGAGAGAATTTGTTATAGACAATAATAATTTATATATGGGACATTTAAATTCTCAGCCTGTTATTATTATAGAAAGGTCCGTTATAGAGAGTGAACTGTACTTTATTCGTTTTTTTAATTGCTTCATCTTAATTTCCTGGTATCATTAATGGCACTTTTTTTTAAAATTGATATGGATGGTACATTGTTTAACACTGCACCTTGGGAATGAAAATATTTATTTAGATTTATATAATATACACCTTTTGATTTTGTTTAGACTTTCTTCTCCAATTTGCTTTTCATAGTGTAAATGAGGAATGATTGAACCTAATGAAATGAAATTTACTTTTAATAAGGGTTGGTTGGAGATTATTGAGGTATACGCGTTTTATTAATGTGATTATCCCTATTTAGAACCAATGCAGATCACTCATTATTAAAAAAATTTCTTTGTTATAATAATAAGAACACCCATGGGTAAAGCCAAAATGTGTTCTTAATAAGAGGTGTTCTTATACAGAGGGAATCTCCATTAAAGAACAATATTATAATGCCACTACATGCTGTCGCTATAGAGAGGTTTTCAATTATTTCATTAAATGAGAAAAATGACAAATCGATGACTTTTGATAACAAAATAACATAATTCTTTATTATCAACATTATTATTATTAGTATTAACATCATTTTTAATTACATAGCCATCAATGTTTGATCAATTAACTTCTCATATAGTATGTACCAATTTTTTCACTGCTATCCTACGTTTTGCTAGTGTCTGGTTTGGCGCCATTCGTAAAAAAAATAAAAATACTGTCTCATCTGGATTAAATGCATTTATAGGATCAAACCTTAAAATTACCTTTTGTAATTACTTCATTCTTCTGGAAGTGATTCAATGGAAGCATTTGCCCCTTCACCATGAATTTATAAATTACCAATTGATTTCTTAACATTTGGACCCATCCATTTGAAAAATAGAAATCATCTTATCTATCTAAAAGGTTTGCAAAATTCCGGCCTTTCTCTTCAAGCAATTGAAATTTTTATTTTTATTTTTTTAATTAGGAATCGTTGAATGACCAATCCCAAGACCTGGATATTTATTATTAAAAAAGTCAGCAATACTTTGTTGCTTTGAATTAATATGTTTTTGAGCATAAATACATATATCGAGGTAATTTAGAAATATTACTGAAAAATTCCTAGTTCTTATACAGAGGATTCTTATATATACAAAGAAAATCATAACTAAATTTATGGCGGGACAGAAAACAACTGATTTTTATTGGATATATAGTTTTGAGTTTTTTTAACTAGTGAGTGGTAATGTCTTTTAAAACACGATTAATTTTCTTTTCCTGCTACGAATGCACTTTATTTTGTACATAATTAATCGAATTAACAATTTTAGTAAAGAGCAACTTGATCACGGTAAAAAATCAATATCATTACACGTCATTTATATAAGCAAAAACTTCATTTCCCAAAATCAATAATGTAAATACTATTTATACCATCAACTAATACCAATTCTAATCCTAATAAACAATAATAATGGTAAATTTCAATTAAACCGATTTGAAAAATTATAATAGCAATAGCAATAGGTAGAGTTTTAGCCACACGATTTTACATAAATAATCTAAAAGATAATTTTCGGTGTATAATAAATCTAAAAAATTGGAGATAACATATTGATATTTACAATTTAATATTTTGTCACTAAATGAAAGTAAAATATTGTTTAATACATACAATATTGTTTCCTTCTCCATTATTTCCAAAAGTCAATTACAACGAAAAGATTTTCTTATATATTCTCAATAACGATAATGAATTGATTATCTTCATAAAATACCTTTCATGACTTCCACGAAAATAGGTATTATCTTGCTATTTATCCTTTGCTAATAAAATCACATGACTACACTATACTCTTGATCGTTCGAATGCTAGACTCCCTTTGATCGTTACGCCTCCATACTCCTAATAGCATTCTGTTTGGAATGTACCGCCAGAAGAGCTGAAGAGGCACGCAGTGCCTCACAGTATTCTCTTCGGATTGCTAGACTCACTTTTGGTCGTCAGAGAGGCATTACATTCCTCAACAGCTTGAATTAGTTGATATTGTGTAGGATTGGTTCTATACAAAGATTAATGGTTAGCTTTTTGCTATACTGTATATGAAATCGGGTTCGCAGATGGATTGCGCAATAATAATATAGCAAAAATGGGTCAAAATTTGTCGAAAAAATAGCATCTGTCTCAGAACCAATAATTTGTGTCATCAACATGAGTTTTATACTAATTTTTGGTGTAGGAATGCCAACTGATTTGGTGTCTTTTCTATTCTATCCTAACTTGACAAACACTCGTAATCGATCGTAGGCCACTCCAACATTTCAAGTACGTCCTCAATAGGACTCTGGTGATGGTATAGTGCCTCTTAAAAAGTGGATTAGTGTTCCGTGTCGCAACCCAAAAAAGGAAACAAAATGATCGTAAAGGCGGTTGCAATCATTTTTATATGACGCAAAGGTGGTAGCAACCATCATCAAAAGTTGCAGCCGGTATCCTTAAAGTGGATGCTTCCTCTAATCAATAGAAAATTCACATTAACTTGGATTTCATGTAACACATCCATCATCAAGCTGAGTATTATCCTTCTTGATATCTGGCCCAGAAGTTGCTTACATTGACAGTTTTTTTCGGCTTTACAGCAATAAATCATGAAAAACATAATGAGTACAATACTGCAAAAAATTTTCTCAAAATAGTTTCAGTATGCAAGCATATCACTTATCATACCTAAAGTTCCAGTCTGAAGAAGGGGCACACATATATCAGCAGAGTTGTAACCTTCCCATTACATGCATGTTAGCTGAGGGCATAATATCCCAATAATTTCTTGAATCCATGGCTCACACGCCCACTAGTGTTCTGTATTGCAATCCAAAAAAGGAAAGAAAATTGATCGCAAAGGTGGTGCAATCAGGTGGCGCAATCAATTTTATATGACGCAAGGTGGTTGCAACCATCATCAAAAGTTGTAGTCGAAATCCATAACACCTATCAGCAAGTCAAAACCTTTCCCATTATTATTATGTCTTGTCATGTAATGGTAGATATCTCCCAAGGTCACATTGCACATCAGTAGCTGATGGTATGACTATTTTTCTATAGTTTCTTGAAATCTATTATAGACCTAAGCAATCATTTATCAAATCGTAACTGGTGACATGCCACCCACCTTCATCATTGTTATTATGAAAAATGCTTTAATACGTGTACTTTTATCTTGCTGTTTTCTCCAAAAGTTTTCGCTACTAATGAAGAACGTTAACACTTTACCATCATTCATCATCATTTTGAACTTACTATTATAACCCGACGATCTGTTCCGTATGTTTTAGTCAATATAACTATTTATGGAATAATTAATTTTTGAGAGCCAATCATACTCGAGTTCATCAGAGAAAATCTTGATCACATAAAATCAACTAAAATATCCATCTATATAATTTTTTTTTTATTTTTTTTTTAAAAAAAATTTTCTTTTATACCTCAAAACCCTCCAAGACAACTTCAAGGAAAGTCACCAGTTCTTAACCGGCAACCAAACCTTACTTTACGAAAAAACGGGCTTACATTTAAAAAAGATTGCTTGATTTTTGGTTTTGAATTTAATTCAAGCTACAATATTCTTTCTCATTCACGTCCTTGATGTGCAGTGCGCAGATTATTTTGATTCCACTCATCTCCTGCAAGATAGATGCAACGAAATTACAGAGGGATGGAGCTCTGATTTACACACACGATCGTTAGTCCTAGGATTAATTGGTTGATTGCGTGTTTGGTTGCATCCGAGTTCTTTAAAGAACTCGTTGGAGGTCTCTCCTATGCGTTCGAGCCTAACATCTCATGACCTTTGCATGAGTTGACCTTGGGGCTCGTTGTAGTGTGTTAAAGACAATTTATTAAATCCAACACCCAAATTTGATAATATTGGATTTAAAATTTTTTTTAAAAAAACAATCAAAACGGGACTTCAGAGACGACAATGACAACAACGACGACAACTCATCACTAAAACATTTCCCACTACAAGGTAATAAATAAAACTTTCATACTAATTTTAATAAAATAAAGTTTTAATGCGTTGGGTTTAATATTATTTTTGGAAATAATATACGCCAGGATGGAGACCAAGAAGAGACTCGACCAGTAAAACCTTACCGCTATTTTTGGATAACAAGGTAATGGAGTTTTTATCATACATGAGAAATTTCAACAAATATCGAGTTTTATTTTCCCAACTCTTGCTAATTTTCTCATATTTACTTGTTAGGAAATTACGAGCAGGGCTGGCAGCGTAACTTAAATAAGTAGTTGGCTAAACTGACTAGCTATTTATTCATATGTTAAGTAAAAAAAATTATTGTTGAATTAGGATTTTTAATTCCTATACGCTGCCAGCCCTGATTACGATGCATTTTTATTTATTGCATGGTCTTAGTATTATTATTACTAGGGTGATGCAATTTGCAGCCTATTTATAATAAAAAACTTCATTGCTTTATCAAAGACGAGGAAAATTGTCTGAATGTTTATTTTGATTTGGGCCGATTGCAATCTTGCTTTGGTTTATCTAAAAAACAGCTTAATTAACAGCCTTATGTTGTTGGTTAAGAATAAATAATACCACCCTTTGCTCACTCACTAAAGCAAATAATCGTTATTATTACTCGCTAGTTTCAACTTCAATTTATTTTCCAAAATAAGATTCTACTATAAAACATTTATATAATTTTTTCCTTTGGCTTCTTGATTCCTTCATATTTCGATATCCTACTTTTTAATATTTAAAAACCACTTTCCTTTCTTTATCCCTTTACTAATGTTGACAATCTTATCATTTACAATGTTTGTAAAATCCGCAATTAGTTCTAGCACTTTAACCGGCATTGCAATCTGTCGTATAGAAGACATGGATTTATTGAACAAATCACGAGGCATCTCGGTATAATCCAGAAAAAGGTATTTATAAAGTCACCATCGGGAATATCTTGTGTTTTATTAGTCAATTGCGTCCAAGTATTTCGTAACATTATCTATATTTGATATAAAATCAATGCAAGCGAGACACTAACGTGGTAAAAAAATATTTTGTAACTATGATACAGGTAATGCCAATTACACCACTATTTGGTCTATTCGCTATATTATTCATGACTGAAGCATCAATTACTCATAACGATAACAATTACCTTGTTTTATCAACTTTGTTTGTGTCTACGATTCAACAGATGCTAGCTTTTCTAAAATATTGGAAGCAACAAAAAAAATCAGAACTAACGGAGAATGGTTTAAAAAAAAAAACTTTGTATAGATCATTTGTAACGGGGTAGAATGGTCTTTCCCAGAATTAAGTCAAAAATCAATTCAATAATCAACAAGTTCATCTACTAGAAGAATTTAGTTACAATTGTTCTTCAGTGTTCTCATGAATGTAATCTCTTTAAATTCATAAAGTGTAAATAAATTTAATATAAATCTTACCATACCAAAAATCGATTC
>CAJVPN010001030.1:0-18535 GCA_910592215.1 Entrophospora candida
CTTTTTATGCGAAATATTACATCATTTCATATTAAAACTTACAGATGTAAACTTGCGTCAGAAAAAATTTCCTGATGTTATCTTGTTTTTTCTTAAGTGATATATAAAACTATCCCTAATAAAAACAGTTAATATGAAGCTCATTTACATCAGATCTACTATGGAACCCAAGAATTATAGTACTATCAGAAGTATTTTAAAAGAGGAACAAGGTGAAAAAATTGCTCCTTATATTTTCAAAATAAATGATGCTCAGATGCTGGAAGCTTATCTAAGAAAAGAAAGGATTACCTATGAAATTTACCAAGAAGAAAGAAAAATAATAGATGTCAGAAAAAGAAAACAAAATGAAAGTGTACTATTACCTAACAAAAAGCAAAAATCTTTAAAAGAAAATAACTACCATTTTCTTTGATGGTTGGAATGAATTTCAGTTTATACAGAATATTCTTTAAACTTTCTTATTTTCAATCAAGGTCATTTCTTAGTTTCTTTAACTTCAATTTGAGAAATTTGACCATTCTGTTCCTCTTTTAACTTCTTGTTTTCCTCTTCTAATTGCTTATTATTTTTCTTCTAAACTCTTTATCTCATTTAATAGTTCCTGCTTTTGTCTCTTATCTCATTCTTCTGATTTCTCTTGAAATTTGACTATTTATTCTCTTTTGATACTTAATTCCTCTTTAGTAGTTGATAACTGCTTTCTACTAGAATTTATTATATTATTACATATTAAGAATAGAATTTAGCTAGAGAAAGCTTATAAAGTAATGTAAAAATTATTCATTATTATATATATAGTTTCAACTTTAAATTTATTAATATACTATTGTATTTTTTTGATATAAAGAAAGGTTTCATTCTTGGTGCAAAGGAAGATTTTGTTTTGATACAAAGAAAAGGTTTGTTTTTGGCACAAAAGAAAGGTTTCATTTTGATACAAAAAATTCTTTGCTAATTGATATATATATATATAGTTGAAGGAAAATCCAAAATGCAAATATGGGAGTTGGACCCCTCAGCATTTGTTACACATGATTTTTATTAGTAAAATCATATCAAATCTATTTTTAGAAAAATTTTTCCTATATAGTCCAACTCCCATATTACAAAATTGGAAGATGCAAAAATAAAGAAAGTTATCATCTTCCCGTTATATTTGTGAAACTGGACTATCAGTATGTGCAACAAAAAGGAAAATATTATTAGCATGTTAAGAATTATATATTAATTATTGTTTCAAAGAAAAAAGGATCCAGAGTTAAATGATTATCTGATAGTGAACTATCTTGTTACGCGACAAAATAGAATATTATTTTTGTTATTATTTTGTTATTGTCATATTAACTAACATTAGTTAATTTTTTATAAGGATTTAGGGTTAAACAATTGATTCAATAGTGAACAATCTTGTTACGCGACAAAACAGAAAACATTATTATATTATTATTTAAAAAAGGATCTAGGGTTGAACGATTGATCTTATGGTGAACAATCTTGTTACGCGATAAAGCAGAAAACATTATATCATATTAAGAATTGCGATCTTGTTACGTAATCAATAATATTACATATGTATATATTATTATATTATAATATTATTATTGTTTTAAAAATTATATTTTTTGGGCAATTAGGGAAAATTTTCCAAAAATCCGTTAAACCAGATATCCGCTATATCGAGAAGGTTTTTATTATGGAACCGTTCTTTGAACGTTATCCGTAAAGCCGAGATTTTTAATTAGTATCCGCTAAATCGAGATTCACTGTATATTTTTTATAAAATAAATAATTGCAAATAGCTAGCAAACTATATGATGGCGAAGAAAATTTGGAGTTAGATCGGTCTAAAAGGTTTATATTTATATTTTTCTTATTTTAAGTTGCAATAAATTATATTTGTTTCAGGTTGGGTGCTTAAAAAAAAAACAAATGAAACCAATTAAAGAATAGATCCAAAGGTCAAAACTTGCTAGAAGTTATGTTTCATGCAGTAACAATAAATCCAACCAAAAATGACAGCTAAAAATATGCACAAAGAACTTTTAAGCGTGTAGAACAAGGTGAGCTCGAAGCAGAACTTCTACCATTGCTAATTGGATAACTAGAAGGCAGAATAAACATTGGATTTACTATTTTAAAATATTATCGTCCAATAAAATAATAATGAATATTCAGGATTTATGATAAAAAAAAATTACTATTTTTTGATCTTTAATCCGACGTACACATAATAACTAAAGAAAAGTTTTCCTGGAATTGTATCAGTGGATCTGCAAATTACTTCCTAAAATCATATTAATATATATAAAAATGAAAGTAAAACGAATGTCGCACCATTTTTTTACATTAAACTTTTGCTTTCTTCGAAGAGTCACACAAAATTCATTTACACTTCTATTTCAAAATGTCTGGAATCTGTTTAGCTCGTCTCACTGAAGAACGTAGGCAATGGAGAAAAGATCATCCTTATGTGAGTGTTTAACGAATGTATATTTATGTATGTATATTTTGGTATATTAAAACCAAAAACCTTTTACTTTTTACAATAAAGGGTTTTTATGCCAGACCAATGAAAAACGAGAAAGGCTTAGATTTATTAACTTGGCAAGCTGGCATTCCAGGAAAAAAAGGAGTAATTATATATAGTCACTAATTTTTTTTTATTTATTGATCATATTTGTTAAAAAAGAGTTTTCAGCTTTTTTTATTTTTTAAAAAGTAGCGTTGTAAATACTATTATTTAATTTATTAAAAAAAATTTTTTTTCAGACACCTTGGGAAAACGGTGTTTATAAAATGATCATGACATTTCCTGAAGGTAGGCTTATTTCCTTATTATTTGGACAGAATCATATTCTCTAAAAATTTCGCGATTTATTATAATTTGGGTATATATGCTTTATGAAGTGAGTGCAATCATTTGTCTTGTGTATACTTGATGTTTATTAATTAATAATTAATGCTATTTGATTTTTTGGTTGTTGTCATAGATTATCCTTCAAAGCCACCAAAATGTAAGTGTAGTAGTCAAAGTTTAATTGTTCTATAGGTTAGACAAAAAAAAAATATATTTATTAATTATTAATAATAATGAATATTATTATTATATAGGTAAATTTGCACCGGCTCTCTTCCATCCGAACGTCTATCCATCTGGCACAGTTTGCCTTTCTATTTTAAATGAAGAAGAGGATTGGAAACCTGCTATTACCATCAAGCAGGTAATAAACCTTTTTTTCGTTCCAACTTTCATAAAATAATTTGTTTATAAAATTTTTTTTTTGAAAATAGATTTTATTAGGTGTCCAAAATCTTTTAGATGAACCAAATCCTGAAAGTCCTGCGCAATCTGAAGCTTACATGTTGTATAAGTAGGTGTTTTTTAACTTTACATCTTTAAAGATTACAACTTTCAAAAATTTTTTTTGCTTATAACCTTTTAATTTCATTAGGAAAGATCGTGTTGCATACGAAAAAAAAATAAGACAACAAGCAAAAGACAATCCAGCATAAAAATAAATTTACGTTATTAAGTATGTAAATACTAAATTAAATATTTATAGATTCATCTTTATTATATACATGTTAGAAACTATCTATTATTTGATTCAATTACTTCTTGTTATATTTTTATCTTTTTTATTTGAATAGTTATCAATAAATTTTGCTATCATTACCATTTTATTAAATTTATTTGAAGTTTGCAGTTCATGTAACACAAATTTTTGGATTTCCCTTTCAAAATAAAAAAATTATGGACAAGTTGGATTTTTTTCTTGTTTGCATAGTAACATTTTATTTTGATATTATGTCCCTTTACAAAGGTCGAAGAAAGTTTTAATATTCAAGTAACACGTGATATTTTGGAATATGAAGTTGATATTGAAGGTTTAGAAAACATGAGGTTTCATAAAATAATAAACATTTTTGAATTTCCTAGAACTTTTTATAGGTTCTTTAATATTGAGTGGAATAAGTTGACCTATTATACATATTATGAAAATTTTAATTCCTACTTGGATTAAATTTTATTCCCAATATGTTGATAAGTTATCTTTTTAAATTTAAAAAATAATAAGGTAGGTCAATTTTATTTTATGTAAGATAAATTCTAATCGAATAAATAAGTAAATCATCTTTGCTTATGAATAAAAAAAGTTCGAATCATTTTTGGTTTATTTAATGTATATACACTTTCTTGTCTTCAATCATCAATCAAAAAATCATTTGTCAAAAAAGTTGCTATTTTATTTGGCATTATAAGTGGTCGTCAGTTTCATACAATATTTTGGGCAGGCAGAACATTACCAAACATGTTTACATATCCATTAGGTAACTAAAGAAGAAATCTTTTATTTTTATTTTTTATGATGAATTATTTATACCTAAGAAAATTCATATATATAGTATTAAGGTTTTCTCGTTGGGTGATGGCTACAATTCATCATCACCACCACCATCACCTTCTAAAGTTTCGAAAATGAAAAAACGCATGTCTTCAATGATCCATTATTTAATTTTATGGCAGTAATATTTTGTTTCGAGGTTTCAACATTACTTTCTTTGATCTTAATACTGGAATTATCACTTAGAAATTTGAATTTTTATGAGTTACTTCATCAGCTAACTGTTGCTATTCCTGTTCATTTAGGTAGATAACCAATATTTAGTTATTACTACATATAACTCGTATATTCATAAGTATATTAATGAATATATATATGTTTTTTTATACATTCAAATACAGCATTAACCTTAATTATTGATTCATACTTTTGGCAAGCATTTATGTGGCCAGCATTTCATTTCAATGTAATATTGGGCAAAAGTGTGGACTGGGGAGCAAGTATAGTTCTTACAAAAGCTAATATATTTAATATATATTTTTTTCTATCAAATATTTATCAAAAGGTTCATCTTTTCACATCTATCTCGCATCTTTATTGTTAAGTATACTTTCAATATTTGTGGATCGACATATTATGAATTTTTCTCTCCATGATAATTTTTGTGTTTTTATTTATGTGTTCAGCACTTGGAATTAATTGTATGGATGTATGTAAATTGAATTTTTATATGTATATTTAATTACTTAATCATTAATATTTATTATTATTAAATTTATAATAATAATAATAATAATAAAGCAAACAACATGTATCAATATTAGTTCATAATTTGTTAAAGTTGATTATGGGACTTCTTTTTTTAAGCCTTCTTTTCATAAGTTTGTTGATGGCTATTATTTCAAGTTATAATTACCCTGGCGGAGTGGCTTTACAAAACTTGCATGTTATTGAAAAATGATTTCTTGGTGGTAAGAAATTTTTTATAATTTAATTCCATTTTATTTTTTTTAAAAATATATATCTTATATTTATATATATATAGCTAGAATACATATAAATGTTGATTCAGCAATGACAAGTGTATCCAGATTTGGTGAATTGAGAAATGGCTGACATTACTCAAAAGATGAATCACATTTGTCGCCAGAAGATTATAAATCATATATACACATTTATTAACTTCTAAACCTAAATTTCATGAAGGTAGTTTTACCATCATTGATATGGTTGATGGATATCAATTTTTGAGAATCCAAAAAACAAATGAACTTACTCTGGTGTGGATTGATTTGTTTAATCTACTTGTTAGCTATAAAAAAAACAATTATTATCAGTTTAAAGAAATGTTTGAATTGGTCTTTCCTATATGGATAGTTTTGAAACCAAAAATATGGATAATGAAAAAAAGAAAAGATGATAATGACAAATAAAAAAGATTTTCAATTCTTTGAATGAGACTGATATTAAAATTGAACTTGTCAAAAATATTATTTATTAATGAATGTAAAGTTGATGATCACTATATTATTGGTTTTTGATTAATTTAATAGGTGAGTTATGGATATTAAATAATAAATTTATACTAATGTTGAAAAAATAATAATGATTCATCGCAAAATCTGATTTTTTTTATTAATAAAATAGCTTTTCCATCCATCCATTCTCATATATTTCATCTCTATCGTCGTCTTTGCCTTTGTCCATGTCCATGTTCTCATTAACATTTTGATTTTTTGATTTTGTAGTAATAATCATGGGATTTATGAACTTTATTAGAAAATTCTTTTAATCATTCTAGCCTTTATAAAACCTTTCTTGCATCTCATCTCTATCTTTTTGTAATTCTTCTTCATCTGCATCAGCTATTTGATGACTTAATTGAGTCTCTTTGCTTATAAGTCTTTGAAATTTAACCCATCCTTGTTCATCGACTTGATTAGATGACTTCTCCTGTATTTTCGATATTGAACCTTTTGAACTATCATTAATTTTATTGCTCCCAATACTATTATTATTGTTGTTGTTATCATTCATAATAGGATCATCAAAAAAATCCGTGGGTAACTAACTTTTCCGGGTTTTCTTCCTTTACTTTCTCCAGTTCTTTTTCTTTCATTAATACTTCTTGTGGTTGTTGTAGTTTTTTATTTGAAGCTGTTATATTTTTGTCGACATTTATAGAATTGTTAGATAACAATTTCTTTAATGTCAACATTATTACTAAATTCTATCTTCCTAATATTTATTTTTTCTTCCTCATCACTGTCGTTACTGTTGTAATTAATTTTTTAACTGTTCTTTCAGACGGATTTTCCATATCTGAATTTTTTTTTTAATATTAAATGAGTTGATCTGATAAATAAATAAAAGAAAAAACAATAACGTAATTTTTAATTTTATTTTGGCATATTACATAATGATATTAATGATATTAATATTAATATTAGCCAAATTTCTTGTAAACTCGATAAGTCGTCATTTATTTATATTACCAAGCAATTTAAACAATTGATTGCTGCGTCCGACTTATCAAGTTTAGTTTACATGTGTATTTTAAATTGCTTATTTTGTAACATTTTTTAAAAGATAAAAAATTCTGATATTGTTCTATGTTTTTGATCATCAATCATTTATATATATAAAGAAGGAATTTTATCAAGATCATCTTTAATCTTACATTTAATCATTTATATTTTGTGTAAAAATACCACCGCCAATTTCTTGCTGAAACAAGTTTAAGTTCCTTGTACAATTTGTTATAAAATCTTTCGAATTTTTATTATTAATTATTAAATTTATTATTTAACGAAAAAATTAAAATAAAATGTCTAAACGTGAATTAATTCTCAAATCATTAAATCTTATTGTCTACTTTGCAATTCTTGGTGTTGCCTTTAGTGGCCACTTGGATCATGATAAAAAAAAAAGAGATGATGTTTACCTTTTACCAGCCCATTACACCTTTCAGATTTGGCTCCTCAACCAAGCTCTACTTTTTGGATTCGTAGTTTATCAATGGTTTGAACCTGCTAATGATGTCACAGTTGAAGGTGTTAGTTGGCATAATGTCATTGCTGGTACATTATCCATCATTTGGATGATACTTGCTGTAAGTATATTATCATCATTATCATTATATTTTTGATAAAAATTAACCAAGTTTTCTTTTAGCCAAATGGAAAACTCGTACTGTTGGAAGCATTCATTTTATTGGCCATGTTCATTGTTTTGTTCCGTTTATATGACAACTTATCACTTTATCCACCAAGAAATTTAGCAGATCGATTATTTATTCATTATGGATTCACCATTTATACCGCTTGGACCTTCTATGCCACCATTGTCAACTTCTGGATTGCGTTACCATCCCTTAACACCATTGTTTCAAGTGTTGTGGCCATTGTAATTCTTGGTATAGTTGGTCTTTCATTTGTTGATTACCACAAACGTCATGATGTTGTCTATGCTGGTACCATTGCTTGGGCTTTGATTGGTATTTCTGTTGAACAAAAGGATGTCATGCCAATTCTTGTTGCATCCTCAATCTCTTCTGGTTTGATCATAGGAGGAATCTTGAGAGTATGGACTCGTAACATTGTTACGTGGTTTCGTCTTCGTAGTGAAAGAGAAAGTATTGGAGAACGATCTGCATTATTAGCATAAAATATTGTTAGAAATTTATTTTATCTTTATATAACAAATTCATTCACTTAATGTATCAGTGTTAAAAATAATGTTTATTATATTAATAATAGTAACCACATATTATATTGTATTAAAAAAATAAAATTTATTTATAAATTTATTATCATTATTATTCATCATCATAATTAACATCATTTTTTTGTTTGAAAAACAGCTCCCTTGATAATTTGATTAAACATTTGTGAAATAATGTAAGAAAACTCATTACTCGTTTGTAGAAAACCAGGAAAATTTAGTATAATTATTTAGTAAAAAGAGTTTTACTGCATTTGCTAAACATTTTTTAAATCATCAACTAAAAAATCAAACCTGTAAATCCCAATACGTTACCCAATGGCATGTATTAAGTAGCCTTGCTCACAACATTAACTTAAAATTACAAAAATTCCAGAACAATTGAATTTGTCCATTTTCCCTTATTTACTTGAAGACAAGTATTTGTCAAATGTATTATTAACTTATCATCAACATTATCAAGTGTACAATGCTTCGGTGCAAGTAATGTTGGTATGTTTATGTAATAATAAAATAAATTTGGTGCAAGTCACTTAGTTGCTGAACTTTTATTGGTTGCGTATATCCTTTAATTCCTCCAAAAATAGAAATGTATGGCCAAAAAAAAACAAATAGAATTAAAACCAAACGTTACCATGAAGGAATTAAGCCTCAAAGTTTCACGAGTTTACTATGTTAACCCCAAAAATGGCAAAAATAATGAATTGGAAATTTAAGCAAGTTATTACAAAAACCAGCTTATTGAAATTTCGAAAATTTTTTTTTTATTATGTAACAAACTTGTGAAACTATGGTAACGTAAAATACGTATTACGTATTACGAAATTAATTACGAATAATAATAGCAATTGAAAATAATACAAGTCACTTCCGTTATAACGACACTCTCCGTGCAAGAAAAAAAGTCAGTATAACGAAATTGTCATTATTATAACGGGAGTTCATATAAAAGTCATGTGAGAACCATTGTCATGTGATTTTATAATTTATTTTTTTTATATATATATAGCACATGTAAACTCGATAAATTGGACGCAGCAATCAATTGTTTAAAGTACTCGATAATATAAATAAATTGGCCGACTTATCGAGAGAACCGAGTTATCGAATTTCACGTGATTTTTTAATTTTAAAATTTTTAATTTTTAAAATATTTATTTATTTATCTTTTATCTCAAACATTAGAAGGTTGCAAAATCAATCTTTTTTACATATTTCTGAACATAATAAAATTTAATAGGAATACAAATGTATTTCTTCACACTAGATAATCAATTATATAAGTGATGATGTAAAAATGATGATATAAAAATGAGATAAATAAATACAGATGTGTTGTTTGTGATTAGACAAGAATGTTATCTAAATTCTTGATGATATAACTGATGAGATAATAATATATTAATGCATTATTCATGATAAATTAATGATACAATTGATGATACAACTGATGAGATAATAAAATATTAATGCATTGTTCATGATAAATCATCAAATGATTGAAGTCTCTTATTAAAATTACTTGACAAGAAAAAATGGATGTGTGATTATGCATTATAATTGATGGAGGTAATAAATATGAATGTAGTTCACAAGTGAAAATGCTCTCTTCCTTCTAATTATAAAAAATGAACAATAAAGATGGTTTTTTACATCAGATATTTTATTACAAATAATCATTTTGCTAATGATGAAATATTACGAATAAAAAAATTATTAAATCACACATAGTGATGATAGCCCTTCACATAATGAAATATCATGTGAGACTGACTTATTGTGATTCATTTAATTATACTTGGGCTAAGTGATTGACTGACTTAGCACTTATCATGACTTTATATAGATTGACCAACTTATTGAATTTTTTAAATAGTAAAAAAAAGGGTGAAATTTTTTGGCCAAGTTAGGCCAAAACTGACTTATTGAGTATAACTTTTTTTTTATTGAATTTATTGAAATTACTTCCATTCATATTATATGGGTCAGAATTGAACAGCATTATACAGAGGTGTTACCAGAATTTTCCATGATGCTGGTCAATTTTATCCCGGCATAAGCTCCCTTATTATTATTATAATAATAACAAGTGTCATTATAATGGAATAAATCTAATAATAATAATAATAATAATAATAATAATATATAAAAAATTTTGACAAATTATAATGGGATAATAGTCGGTATCATTACAGTCAAACCTCATTTCAACGGATCTATGGGACTGACCACCTAAATCCATTGAAATGAGATAATGATCAACAGATCAACAGAAAATTTTTTGATAGGAAAATATTATATACAGAAAGGTTCTTTTTATGGAATATACAGTACCCTACCAAAAATGGAAATTTATTATATAAAAAGGAAATAGTTCAAATTTTTATAACATCCTCATGACAGTTATCTATAGGTGACGATTAAACTTGTGAGGCTTTGGGTGGCAGGAGTTATGGAATGCTTACCAACTCCAAAATTAATTCTTATTTGTCACATACATTCTGTATGCCGTAAATCTGGAAAGATAGCACCCCTACTTTAAAACAATTGATCATCAATATAAAAAAAATGTTACACATATGTAAAAAGGGGATGCTATCTTTCCAGACTTTACAGTATTTCATAAAAAGAACCTTTCTGTTTATAGGATGACCCCTTTTTTTGTCTAATGATTTAAGGAAAATATTATATAATAATTAATAGTCAATTATTTACTGAAAAAACTAGTAATGGATATTTGTATTGAATTTTGAATACTATATGATTTTATTTTTTTTTTCAATGATTTTAAAACTTTCAATTCATTATAATCTGCTTGTATATTATTTTGTTCAAGAAAATTAAAAGCAGTTTTAAAAGCTTTTTCACGTTTTTTGGAAGAAGAAGAGACATTTCAATTTCATAGAATTTAGAGATTTATTAATTTAAAGAAATCAAAGGAAATGTTGATTATGTAGAATCATTAGAAGATATTTATTATTACCAGTTTAGAAATATGGAAAATTTAATTAATATTATTATTTAGTGATGTGTGTTTAATTATTTGTGTAAGATCATTATTTATAAATAGGGAAAATTTGATAAATATTATTATTTAGTAATGTGTGTTTAATTATTTGTGTAAAATCATTATTTGGAAATATGGAAAATTTTGATTAATATTATTATTTTAGTAATGTGAGAATTATTCATGTAAAATCATATTGACATTTTTGAGAATCCTTCAATTTGTTTATATTATTATTTAGCAATTAATTAATCTTAACATAGTAATGTGGGGGGTTTTTTTTATAAAATCTATATCATGTGACTCATTTGAAACGAGTTTTAAATATAAAATCCATTGAAATGAGAATCTTTAATTATAATTAATAAAATCAAGGGGTAAAACCAAAAATCCATTGAAACAAGGGTTCGACTGTATAACGGAGTAAATTTATATTCATAAAATTGGGTTTTTTAAAAATGACATAATAGATAACAAGATTGTCATTATAACGATGAGCATTGATCATAAAGAAGCATTGAATTTACCAAGTATTATAGTAATTGGTTGGTAATCAAGGTTCTGGTAAAGTTATGTATTAGAAGCAATTATTGAACATGACTTTTTGCCAAAGTTCAACTTTTTTATTTTTAAATATACTTGTATATATATTTATTTAATTATAATTTTTTGATTGTTGAATTGATTTTCAGAGGTCACTGAGAATCTTTAAATGCATGTATTAAACTTTAATAACTAATCAATCACACGACTACTATAGAATCTTTGTGCAATCGGGGCCGTGATGCAATTCTTTTCCTTGTTTATAATTACAGAATTACAGCAGGAAAAATCTCGTAATAGTAATTAATTATGGCAAGGAGGGTTTAAAACTAAATTCTGTAAATAATTACGGTCACTGTAATTTTGGCTACCGTAAATAATTTCAGTTTCGTTCTTGATTTTCAAGTTCAAAATTGTAGAATCATCAAATAGGTATTATTCAAAAACTGTTGGATTGATTAGACCAATCTGAAAGAAGAATATCAACTAATTTTTGAATCTCTCTTTACCGAAATTTACAAGATTTGGTATAAAATGTAGAAGGGAAGATCGCCAAAGTTATTTCTTCGAACATAACTTCCTTGCAAAGTGGCAACAGTTCTTATTGTAAAAGTGTGGACAAAATAACAGTCTGTTGTTAAAAATAGATTCATGTGATACACTCACAGGAACACCTCAAGCAGGGATAGTAAGTTTTTATAAGGTTTGCATGATTTAATTATTTGCTGATTGATCAATCAATGCTTTTTTCTTTATAGTGAACAAAATATCAATTTTTGCGTCATTTATTAAGAATTAAAATTTGAACTTACTACTTGATTTCTTTTTATTGTTAATTATGCCATCATTATCAGTATGGTTTAGATCTTACCATTGATTGATTATCATCTATTCAGAGCCAGATCCAATTGATTGAGGTACTGTTGAATTTTGGGACGCACCCAAGTGGCTTCAAGAGTAGATTCAAGATAATCTAGTTTCTACTAATAATGTTGTTGGTTGATTTATGACGAGCTTCAATTATCTATGTCTTTATAAACAGTTGCGAATACTGACATGCTGGTCAACATGAAGTTTGGATACAAAGATATCCCAGCCAATGTAATTAACAATTGTCAATGACTTGGCGATAATTATATTTAGGAAATGACATTGAAGGGTATTCTTAACGACCAACCATATACAATAACTAATACAATTAAAAGTCATTGGTCTCATATGACCTGGTCAGCAACCTCTATGAAGTTGGTGACAAGTCATCAGGAAACTTTTCCCGTTGTAATATTAGCATCCATAAATTTTAATATGTAAGTTGTAATATTTGCATAAAAAATTATGTAATATTTACACTCAATGTAATAATTGCATAATTTTTGTATGCTTATTTGCATAAATTACGGGACCCGCCGTAAACTTATGTAAATCCATGCCAGAAAAAATTTCCTGATGAGTAAGAAGATACAATACAAGAAAAATGCGCCTAGAGCATTTAATTTGACATATGATATTGCTGAGCAAATTTTATTTGTATATATAATATATTATCATCACTTGATTGGGTGGAAATGATTGCAAAAAATACGTATACTTGAAAGTTTTATTAACATACAATACCAATAAAAATGATATTAAGTCGCACAATTTAGTTTCTCATAATGAATTAGAAGTTTTTGAAATTAGAACTTACTGGAATGTTCAGGTTCGAATTAAAGACACCTTCTGTAATGGTTTTTTTGCAGCAATGGTAACTACCATAGTAATAGGTAGTTACCCTGGTAGTTACAATTATAAAACATTTATGGAATGTTTTCACGACTAATATGACGATAATTATGTCAATCTTAAAAACTATCCGCAGCTACTACCAGCTATTTACAGCAATGGTAGCTACCAGTCCAATCATTTTGGGATTGAATGTTCGAATATGGCCGGTCAAATTTTTCTTGAGATAATTAATATTAAATCTCAAAGATTCTTTGCTTTTTAATAAAGATTTTCAATGTAAAACTCTTTTAGAATCGTATCCTCCTCCTGCGTTTTTGATTTTTAATTTAGGATGATTTTTTGTGTAAGATCTTTTGCATAAAGATATTTATTAATGGTGTGTTGTAGTTGTGTACATTGTTTTTATATTTCGCCATATTGACTTTTAGTTGAAGCTGTCATTTTGGGCTTAAAACTTTTCAAAGGATTTTTTAAAAATTTATTAAAAGTTATGTTTGTTTAAAAACAATATAATATTTATTCAAGACACGTATATGTCAATTTCAAACAATATTATTATCATACTTTTTTTTTTTTTTTTTTGAAGTGAAAAATATTTTGCCAAAAAAATTTCAAAAATTTTATTTATTGAATAAAATCATTGTTTAAAAATGTGTCCAATCTAGTGGGGGTGTACTAGTATTAGTATCACATAGTTTGGTTGAAATAGTTCAAATATTCAAATCAAATTGTTGATTATTATTACGGCCCAAGCCCAGTTTATACATAGCTCAATTTGAAATATGTTAAATGCCCTGCTACAAATAGTTTGGTTCCCTAGATAATTCATTCAATGTGAAGAGGTTGATAAATAGTTTTTCTATGTTACATACATATGGATTGTTATTATTATACTTGTGGGCGAAACTAAATTTCGATTTGGCAAAGGTTTCGACAATTTTATACTTGATTTGAAATAATAATAATAATAATATACATAGAAGATTATATGATCTGGAATAATGTCCACCTTTTGGGAATTACTGGGCTTCGTGTAAGTCTTTGGAAGTTAACAAGAACTCCACCTCATATTTCACCTTAGAGTGGAAAACATACAATCATCTGACCTCCAACTCTGATGGCAGGAATTGTGTGTTCATACAATGCTGATATCACACACTGGTGTTGCCAAAGTCCAAATCAGTCATCTCCGTCAGTGGCAAACTTTACAAATGGAAAAGCATGGTCCAGATCATCGTGTTGGAGATAGAATGGAATAACATGCATCCTGAAAATGCAGGCAGCATGTCATCATCCAAGCAGGGACCAAAAACAATAAGAATATAACCAGGACTTAATGAGTTATGAAAGCAGGTGTCAGATCAAAAGACCCTCCAGGGAAAGCCAAAAATCAGTGATTGATATCAAAGAGGAGAATGAAGCGAACCAATTTGAAGAGAATGATTCTAATGAAAGGTTGGATGGTGGTAGAGCCCAAAGCAAGCCAGGGTTTCTATTCAAATTATTAGTTTTATTTGAGTAAAAATTTATCGAATAAACTTTCAATGTAATTTGAATACTCAAATTCATAACGAATAAAAAGAATAATTTGAATAAACCTTATTCGAATAGAAACCTTGATATAAATCAATCTACTTTATTTCTAAAAAAAGTAAATTCGCCAATTATTAAAAATAATTAATTCCTGCAATTTTGGCCACATCACTAGTATTATTATTAATTGATAACAATAATGATAATGTAAATCTAAATAATAAATATAACTAATCATAATACTAATCAATGATAATGATTGCTATAGATTCGAATCAGTTCAAATTGAATCGAATCAAATCAAAGTACAATTTGGATTCATTAGGGAATCTTATCTGTTCTGTCAAATCATATCCAAATTTTTCATTGTGCGTTCGTTCTTTGACAAATTTGTACTGGTACATTCATTATTGTCATTTTTTTGCTTGACAACAATGAAGTCAAGTTGAATTTCCTGCACACAAAATTAGCAAGATCTAAAAATAAATAAAAAAGATTTTTGATATTCAAATTTTCACATTCATTTTAACTTGTACTGGTATACAGTCAAAGCTCGTTATAGTGGACCCTTGGTTCCATATGTAATTTTTCTCCTTTTTTCCACTATAACGAAATTTTATTATGTTTTCCACTATATCGAGCGAAATTAATTAGCATTGGAAACAAAAAAGATCCACTATAACGAGATTTTATTATGTGTCCACTATAACGAGATCCACTATAACGAGCTTTGACTGTATTCTTTTTTGCTTGATGACAATAAAGGGGTTGAATTTCCTGCATATAGGAGACTAACATGTATCAACTCCTTCGTTTGTAGTAATTTACCATTTGATGATAAAGGCTCTGATATCATTGTATCTAAGTATACAGACATGTTCAATAATCAAATAATCAACAACGATAACAATTACATTTTAAAAACTGTACCAATCTTCCAACCTCAGTTACAATACAGGAAGACACCCTCGCGATGTATTCGAATAATAAGCTCTTCGAACATGACATATGCAATGGAACTATTACTGTGATCACCAAAGTTGTTGACAACGATAACGCTAAAGTTACCTTTCCTATAAAATAAAAGTTAATGTTCACATACTTCAACATCAATGGCATTCCAACTTCGAAAAGTCAGTTCCTGATCCAGAATGCACTCACGCTCACCATTCACAAGACACAGGGCCTCATGTTACCGCATTCGACCTTGACATTGACAAAGGTATGTTCGCCACAGGACAGATTTATGTGGCAATGAGCAGGTCCTTCGATTTTGACTGTCCAAAGGTGGACGAAAATATCCTTGCTGAATACAGGAGATTGAACTACCTGAATCAAAGGGATTTAAGGGAAATCAGTTAAACGTTGGTTGGTGCTGGTGCATTCCTCAAACTTTTTTTGAATTGATCAGCAACGTGTCACTTATTTTTAAATTTTTTTTTTGTGCTCTTAATTAAAAAAAACTGTAACATTAATAATAAAAAAATCTGTGAGAAAAATCAATAATATTTGATATTGTTCTGTGTATCATCATTATTTATGTTTTTTGATCATCAATCATTTAAATATTTTGTGTAAAAAAATATTCACCGCCAATTTCTTGTCGAAACAAGTTTAGGTTCCTTGTTATAAAATCACCAGATTCTTATTTTAAAAAAAATTTGCAAATTTTTATTGAATAAAATTATTATTTAACGAAAAAATTAAAATAAAATGTCCAAACGTGAATTAATTCTCAAATTATCAAATATTTTTATCTACCTTGCAACTATTGGTGTTGTTGTCTTTGGTGGCTACTTGGATCGGGATAAAAAAGACAGAGGCGATGTTTACATTTTACCAGCCTTTTACACCTTTTGTATTTGGTTCTTTATCCAAGCTCTACTTTTTGGATTCATAATTTATCAATGGTTTGAACCTGCTAATGATGTCACAGTTGAAGGTGTTAGTTGGCATAATGTCGCTGCTGGTACATTATCCATCATTTGGTTTTTACTTGCTGTAAGTATATTATCATCATTATCATTATATTTTGATAAAAACTAATTAACCATGTTTTCTTTTAGCCAAATAAAAACCTTGTATTGTTGAATGCATTCATTTTATTGGCTATGTTCGTTGTTTTGTTCCGTTTATTCGACATTTTATCACTTTATCCAGCAAGAAATCCAGCAGATCGATTATTTATTCATTATGGATTCACCATTTATACCGCTTGGACTTTCTATACCACCATTCTCAACTTCTGGGTTGCATTACCATTCCTTAACACCATTTTTTCAAGTGTTGTGGTCATCATAATTCTTGGTATAGTTGGTCTTTCATTTATTGATTATAACGAACGTCATGATGTTGTCTATGCTAGCACCATTGCTTGGGCTTTGATTGGTATTTCTGTTGAACAAAAGGATGTCTTGCCAATTCTTGTCGCATCCTCAATCTCTTCTGGTTTGGTCATAGGAGGAGTCTTGAGAATATGGGCTCGTAACATTGTTGCGTGGTTTCGTCTTCGTAGAGTGAGAGAAAGTATTGACGAACGATCTTCATTATTAGCATAAAATATTGTTAGAAATTTATTTTATCTTTATAACAAATAAATACAATAAATTCATTCACTTAATGAAAAATAATGTTTATTATATTAATAATAGTAATCATATATAATGTTGTATTAAAAAATAAAATTTGAGTTTAATTAATTATTTTATCATCATTATCATTCATCATCATCATAATTAACGTCATTTTTTTGTTTGAAAAACGGCAAAGCAGCTCTCTTGATTAAACATTTGTGAAATCACGTAAGACAACTCGTTACCAATTTGTTGAAAGTCAGGAAACTTAATTAATAGTATTATTATTTAGTAAAAAGAGTTTGCCATGTTAGCTAAACTAAAAAATCAAACCCATAAATCCCAATACGTTATCCAATGGCATGTATTAAGTAAATAGCCTTGCTTTAAAATATTTACTTAAAAATTACAAAATCCCAGAACAATTGAATTTGTTCATTTTCCTTATTATTATTAATTTGAAGAAGAAATAATAACAAATATGTAATATTTGATAAAACACCAGTCCCAATTTAATATTTATGATGCGTACTTTATTATTTTTGAAATATAAACAATAACAGTTGGTAACATTTCAAAAATAAAGAATGAAAGATTTGGGGAATACCTTTTTCACAAAATCTTTGACAGTTTTGTCAAATTTTGACTTATTTGTGTTATAAGTTTCAACAATATATGCCACCAAAGCATCGTCAGGATTAGGATGTTCAAGAAGACTAACAATAGATCTAAGAACTACATAATATAATAGATATGTGTATATGTGATTAGCAAATAATAATTGTGAAAATAAATATTTTATTATTTTACCTTGCATAATCTTTGTTGATGGCTTCCAGACATCAGTTTTTAATAAATCAACACAAATTGATACATCTTCATCAATATTGGGATGATATATTCTAGTAATAGATTTAATCTATATAATATAAAATAAAAACAGACATATGTGAATAAACAAACAAGACTATAATATTATTGTTGTTGTTATTGATGTTATTATTGTTATCATCATCATCATCATCATCATCATCATCATCATCATCATCATCATCATCATCATCATCATCATCATCATCATC
>CAJVPN010001031.1:0-18524 GCA_910592215.1 Entrophospora candida
CCACTTGTCCATCCTTCAGTTAATAGCTTTGGATCACATGATTGACACCATGAATAATCAGTATTATATCTATTGCAGGTTGGACATTCTCCATAATATTCTTTTCTAATATATGGGTCTTCATAACCTTCATGACTTGGATATTTCATTACAAAAATATATTCTTTTGTAGTTGGATCTTGTGTTAATCCATGAACTTCAATTATAAATGGTTTATCATAAAATGCAGCATAAATTTTGAACTAAAAAAAAATATATATATTGAATTTCAGTATAATATTTTAAAAATATGAAACTAGTATTATAATTTACCTCATTAAGAAACTCTTCAGAAATATTCTGTGAATTATGTGGTTTTTTTAATGCCACAGTCATATCATTGCTAATTCCATTAATTCCACCAGCATATTTATCACCATTTAACCAAGTAGCTTTGTATATAGTTGCAAAGCCAACTTCACCTACCTTTTCAATATTTGTTAAATCATTATAAGGAATCCATTGAAGATAACCATAATTACCATAATGAGTACCATAACGAGTTGCTTTAAGTTGTGTACTTTTAATCAACTCATCTAATGTTTCATTGCCACTAGTCCATCCTTCAGTTAATAGCTTTGGATCACATGATTGACACCATAACCAACCAGTATTATATCTATAGCAGGTTGGACATTCCCCATAATGTTCTTTTCTAATATATGGGTCTTCATCATCATTTTTGTCAGTAGAAGTATCATAATGATGTTTATTTTCATTTAAAGTGTTTTCCATTTTTAAAATTTTTTTTATAATTTTTAGCCACAATTGCATATCAAAATAATATATTAATATATATTACGCAGTAAAACCCGATAAAATGTACAGTCATATATTATCTCAAAACATTGTTTTCACAACATGATCCATTTCTTTTATGTAGTAATAGTAATTTAAGTCCGATTTAAATTGCTTATTTTAACCATAAAAATAAAAGGAATAGAACATTCAAGGCAATCTCCTCTACAAATTATAAAAAAAAAAAGAATCAACGAATTAGACAAATTATTGGTTAATGTTTTATTTTAACAGTTATGTGATGAATATGAACAATTTGAAAGCCTATGTCACAGGTAAAATGTTTGAAGGCTTGAAACGTTTGAAAACTTGCAGGTCAGCAAGTTATGCTTGCAAATAAAATATTTGAAAGCTTGCATTGCAAAATTTTGACAAATTATATCATTATAACGGGAGTGGCTTGTACAGAATAAATGCTATTTGAAATAAAAGAAACTGAAAATTTTCTATATAACCCGTTGTTAACACTACCAATGTCAAAACCTTGGCTTTATACCAAAGCAAATAAACCAAACCTCAGAGTTCTATGCCACTCTGATAACCAACTGAACAATCAAACCCTACTGTTTAATTTACAAAAGTGTTTTTATAAGCAAAACAAAGAATTTTATTTATTTATTATTATGTGTGAAATTATTTTTACAAGTGAATTAAATTAACAATAACTAAGCTGCAAAATGGTTTGTTTTCTCTTTTAGAAATATTGCCAGTAATGTCTTTGTTGTGCATTATCAACCCAAATATTAAGGGCTCCTTCAAGTTGTGGCCATGAAATTTTTCTCAAGCTATTGTCTTTCTCTTTTAAGATATTAGTCTTTTTTTTTTTGCCTCACAAAGTTCACATTTTTGGGTAGTAATACTACATGTTATTTACTAATAATTTAAATTCATTATATATAGGAAGAGCAGATTAGATAAACAGATTTATTAATTATAAAAATTTGGTCATGGCAATTTTTGTTCAGAGTTTGATATAGGTTATTGTTGCTTGATCTACGCAAAACATGATTACCGTTCTACGAAATAAATACAATCACGTGAGATCAATGTAAGATTCTTGCAAAAAATAATATTTTTTTTTTTAAAGAATATTTGGAATACTTTTTTTCACAAAATAAATAGAAATTCAATTAAAATAAAAAATGTCTAAGAGAGGTAAAAAGAACCATAAAATATTTATTAACTGTTACTTCTTTTTTAACAACTTTGCTGATTAATTAAATTACTATGATTAATAGGTCGTGGTGGAGGTAATACATTTTATTTAAATTTAAAAAAAAAAATCTTTTAAAATAAATTCATTTTATTCATTTACTTTTCTACTTGAATTCAATTACATGAATAGCTTCTGGTAACAAATTCCGTATGACCTTAGGTTTACCGGTTGGTGCAGTGATGAACTGTGCTGATAATTCTGGAGCCAAAAATTTATACGTTATCTCAGTTAAGGGTATTCATGCTAGATTGAATAGATTACCTGCAGCTGGAGTTGGTGATATGGTTATGGCAACTGTTAAAAAAGGAAAACCTGATTTAAGAAAAAAAGGTAAAATTAATTAATTATATATACATGAAATTATATCTTCATTTAATTATAATAATAATAATATGCTATATTAATAGTTATGCCTGCTGTTGTTATTAGGCAACGAAAACCTTGGAGAAGAAGAGATGGTGTTTTTCTATATTTTGAAGGTAAACAAATAAATTGATTTTTTTTAATATATTGCTAAAACAACAATATAATTTATGAAATATATTTTTTTAAAGATAATGCTGGTGTTATTGTAAATCCAAAAGGAGAAATGAAAGGTTCCGCTATTACAGGTCCAGTGGGGAAGGAATGTGCAGATCTTTGGCCACGTATAGCTTCTTCATCTGGAACTGTGGTATGTTTTTAAGGATGGTGGTTGCTGGCTGATTTTTAATCATAAAAAACTGTTTATTAATCATAATTGTTTTTCTCAATAATAAAGGTATAAAATGCTAAAAAAAACCTATATTATTAAATTAAATAAATTTATTTAAAAATTTTATTATGCCAAAGTTGAGCATTTTTTATAAATTAATAAAGCAATAATTTCTTTGAGTTTAAAGTTATATAAATTGGGAAATTATTGATTTTTGTCATATTAAGTTAGGGGATTTTCATAGATTTGATGTAAATAATAACAAGGGGCAATATGATATATAAAAATGTTAAAAATGATGTATTTACAAAAAAATTATTTTTTATTAATATTAATTAAATTTATTTATAAAATTGCTACTTAGATTCTTCTGCTTCAACTTCTGGTTTGGCGCTGTCTTGTTAGACTATTTAATAATCAAAAAATCACAGGCACACGATTATACTTATGATTTTTTCGTGTATTAGAATACAAATAAAATTCCAGTGCGGTTTACATGGCCACATGCTAAAATTTGACTATGTAAATGGCATATTCAAAGAGCCATGACCACCAGATTATCAAGCAACAAAATGACCAGGTCTTCTGGTTTCGGAAATTGGAAAAGAATTCCATTCAACAGTGTTCAACAAGCAGCGCATTTTTGTCCCAGGGAATTTCTAGAAATAGATGTATCTGCACCAACATTCACTGATCCTGACAATTGAAGGAGATTTTCTGAACAAATTCAATATTTACAAATCATCTGTTCAGGAAATGTATACATCTTGCTATGTCAATTCATTGATTTCACTCTGGTTATGTTTATGGACGGATGATTCAAAATGGACATTGTGAACGTGTTCATCATGCAAATATATTATCTCTGTTAAAAACAACCATGTTCGTTGAAGGACATTGGAAACTCTTAAAAGGGACTTTCTATATAAGTTTTTCCTGAATGGATCTTGTTGCATATATTTTGATGAAAAAGTTGTTGTTCATCGTGGTATTGGTCGTGTTGATATGGTTAGATCAAGATTTATAGGATTGATCACCTGCAAACACAGTATTACACGTTGCATTGCACATCTTGAGGGGATCACAGTTGATGGACAAATTCGTCATCTTAAAAGTGCATTATTTACGTGAATTTCTTCTACGCTCGCTTGAATTCAATGTCAATGACGAGATAAAGGTAGTTCGATCATTAAAGACCGCAAACTTTGCGGCGTGAAAGAAAGTCCTTCATGTAATGGCAATTAATTAATCACCTTCTTTCTTTTTATTACTAATATCAATTGATAAATTGAAAATAATCATTTATTTCACTCAAAAAATTATGTGATTGACAGGTAAAAAAGGAAAGAAAATGACCATTTTCAAAAAGACGAAAAGACACGATCAAAAAAACCGAAAATGATATCAAGTAGATTTTATTTGAAAGGTATTATTTGATTCAATTAACTTACATATTTGGCAACCGGATTAAATAAAACATTATCTTAGGAAAGATAATTATTCTTGTCAAAATATTATAATTAATTTTTAAATTAAATTTTTTTGATTAAATGATAATAACAATATATATTGTATATGATTGTAATAGTCTAAGAATGTTTAGTTTATTTTTTAGAATCGATGAATATTTTGTTTCTTTGCTCTTTGCTAACGTATGAATCATTTTGTTTTTTTATTTTATTGACAATTCGTTCAATCCTAATCATGCATACTCTTCCAAGACCAAGTCATCACATCAGGAAAACTATATCATTCATTATACAATGTGTCACAAAAAAAATGGCACAGGTAAAAAATTGAATTGTCAACAAATACATAAGATAATTAAATAAAATTAGATCCACCAATTACTCTATTAAATAAAAAAATAAACATGAAATATTATTGTCAGTTTTTTGTAAAGCTGATCCACATCTTTTTTTTTAAAATTTCATTAAATTTTTGTCTCTAAAATTTAACATGGGATTTTTTAATAATGGTTCTAACACAAGCATACATAATAATCATATAAAATTTTTAGCTCAAGTTCTGAAAATTATCTATATAAAATTACATGATTCCATATTTTCTAGAACTTTATTAATTAAAAATAAAAGAAATTTTAATGTGATCATTGTTCTAAAGCCTATATAATAGAAATAATATGCTTCAAAATTTACACATAATAATAATCCAAGATCTTTTGATTCTCTGGTATATTAAAAAGCAACATTGCCATTTTTTTCGTGACACACTGTATGTTAGAACCATGTGCTAATTAAGTGTCACTGGGATTTCATAGTATTATTAAATTTGCTGAAAAAAGAAAGATGATTCTATATTTATTTGATTAGTAAAGGAAAAGATAAAATATTAACACAAACCAAATTTAACAAATAAATACAAAAATATAAATAAGTACAAAATATAAAATTTATTTATAAGAAATATATATATGTGTGTGTGTATATATATTATTGATCTAAAAAGAGAGATAAATAATGAAAAACAACCAATAAAATAAAATAAAATAAAAATCAATATAAAAAATAAAATAAAAAAAAAATCTATACACAAAATTACACATTGAGAAAAAATAAGATGTTCCTATTAAAAATCACTCAATTAAAAATAATAATCATATATATAGTTTTAAATTACATTATATATGGGAATAATTACTATATAATAAATAATACTTTTGGGTAATTAATAATAATATCATTATTAAAAATTAAGAATTAAAAATTATTATTACTACTATTAAGATTACTAGGTATTAAATTATTTTAAAATGATTATGTTCTTTGAATTTCTATATTATTATTATTAATTATTAACTAAAGTTTAAATATATAAATATAAAGTCAAATATATAAATATAAAGAGATAAATAATTATAGTAATTATTCATTGCTAGTTCCTTCTAATAATTCGGTACCGGATTCTTTTGGTGATGATTGCGCTCGCATATCACTATTTAATTCTTGTTGCGACTGTGGTGGAGAAGTTGATGATGATGATAATTGTTCTTGCTCTTGTTGTGGTAAAGGTGAAGAAGAAGAAGATGGCGATGATGATGATTGGTCTTGTAATTGCTCTTGTGGTTGTGATTGTGATAATTGAGGAGATTGTTGTTGATGATGATGTTGTAATACTTGTTGTTGAAGTTGCGGTGTAAGCGGTGGTGGTGGTGGTGTGAATGACAATATTGGATTTGGAGCACCATTTGGAGTAGGAGGGGCTGAATTTATCATTGGTGGAGGCATTCCACCAGCGGCAATAATATAAGGATATGCAGGGTTAAACATTGCTGAATGTCCATACATGCCTGCCGCTACTGCTGCCAAAGCTGTTGGATGAATAAAGGGTGGAAATGGGGCCATATGAGTATATGGTGATGTGGGCGGAAACTGTGGGTGTGGTTGATGATGAGGCGATAGTGGAACATTGTTCATGAAAACTGGTGCTGCTGATGTTGGTGGTGGATAATTTGTTGAAGGTGTTGTAGCCAAAGAAGTGGAACTTTGAGTAGGTGCTGTACCTTCACTTGAAGGTGATAATAACAATTGTTGTTGAGAATTGAATTGATCATTTTGTGCAGAATTATTACTATTATTTTCAATTGGCGATGCGTTATTACTAGCTTGTTGCATTTGTTGATTTGCAAAAGCTGCTTGTGCTGCTGCATAATATGCAGCTGCTGCTGCTATATCAGTCATTTGGCCTGGAAATACTCCTTGTGGAGCCATACCCAATTGCGTAGGACCGCCAGGATTCAACGAATTTCCAAACGAAACATCACCAACCATTCCCAATTCCTCCAATAAACGTTTATAACCTTGTACTTGTTGAACTTTCAATTTACCCAATACGTATTTAACCTTATCCACCAATTTTTGTTTTTCATGAGGATCCAAATACGGACTGGACAACACCTTTTGAACTACGCCAACTCCATGAACTTGGTCATTCAATACATCCTCCAATACTTGATCATTTGGAGAGAAAAACAATGACGAGATAGTTAATTCTCGTGCATCTGGCTCTTGGCGTTGATTAATGATTTTAAGAACGGTCAATGATGCTAGTTTGTGTGTACATAAATGTGCTAAATGTGGCGCAAGTCTTGGTGCAAGCAGACGATATCTTCCAGGAAAATTAGAATTGTCAAGCATCCATGTTAATAATAATGCACCATTTGGATTTGTTGATAATGAAACTGCATTAATAATAATCGAGATTGCAACTTGTTTCTGTAATGTTAATAATATTATTATTAATAAATAATTAAATAAAAAAAAACCATTTAATAATAATAAACAATAAATTATTTTACCTGTTGTTTTTTCGTTACATATTGGCTTTCTAAACAAGTTCTCATTGCTCTAGCCCCAAATCTTCCCTGAGCAATTTCACAACATCTATCAACCATTGCGTCAAAAATAAATTGATTGCGTTGATTAAGACGTAAACAACATTGCACCACATAATTTCCAAATTGGTCTAAAAGGAGTGGTGGTGTAAACGGCTTAACATTGGATGCAATAATCTGTACTTGAGTAGGAGTTTTTGCACATTCGATTATTTTTTGAGCTGCCCATGTACCATTTTTATGAATACCGATGGTGGCCAAATGTGGTGCAAGTTTTTCCAACATTTTTGTTTTGGTATTTTCAGAACAGCGTTCAAATAATTTTTGAATAACTGTGTTACCAATATAATCTACATAAAAAAATCATCGAATCGATTAAATAAAATTGATTAATTAATCTAAAAAGGCTCGGCTATTCTAGTGTATGTATATACGTACCACTCGCTAATTCAACACTTTCGTCAATAACCTCAAGTGCAATAGCCTCTACCTCTTTTGCAGTACAATGATTGCTATCAAGTCTTTTACGAATTTCTCGTAATCTGGATGCATCAGGTTTCCTATTTGGATTTGGATCAGCAACAGGAGGAATAGATGTGTAATAATTGGTTGGAGGACGATTATCTAAATAATAATATATATTGTTAATTAATAAATATTAAATAGGAAAATTCCATACACATTTATCATTTGTATAAAACCAACCGTTGTCATCATCCAAGTCATCATCAAGACCACCACTTAATTCTCTCATCATTAATTGTTTTTCTGTCAATCCGTTAACAATATTACCCGAATTAGGCATCATCAATCTCATCATATTATGGTAATTGTCGATCTGGCCATTCCATTGATTATTAGAATTGTTATTGTTGTTGCTGTAATTATTATTGCCGTTATTGGAAGTGGAAGAAGAATTGGAAGGGTGACGAGCATGACGAGTTGCAGGGGACTCTGGTTCTGGTGTTGTCGCGTTGGGTGAAGGTTTAGGTTGAACTTTTGCAAAACCAATTCTAACATTTCCAACTGCACTCCCGAGAACTTCTTTACCATGTAAAGCCTTTTTAGCTGTTATAGCATCTTCCAAATTTTCAAAATTGACAAAACCACAATTTTTATGCGTAAGAACTCTGGCGTATTCTATTGCCCCATATGGTGCAAAAATGTTTTCTAATGTTTGAGGAGTTGTTGATGTTGGGATGTTTCCTATCCAAAGAGCACGGGTAGGTTGAAGTTGCGTTTGAAATGACATCGAGAAATCTTGATTGTTCAATACATCTGCTTTACCATAACCAACACGTACAATACAATTGCCAACTCGGCCACCTAATCTGTTCATTATATCATCTTTTGCGCGAATCGCATCCTCGACCCTAACAAAATTAACAAACCCGCATTCTTTGTCAGGTAATAATCTTAAACTTTCAATACCACCATAATGTGAAAAAAGTTGCATAAGATCTTGTGTTGTTAAGTTTGGATCAATGTTTCCGATCCATAAAGATCTAGTTGGAGTTTGTGGTGGTGGTGTACTTTGTTGAGAATGATCCGATACACGAGGACTAGATAACCCAGAATGATTTCTCTATAATAATGATAATCATCATAATCGTTATGATAATAATTGAATTGTTAATAATTATTATTATTAAAATTAAAATTTACTAACTATACATCACACAACTATTGACATACCTCCATGTCGTCATGATCATGTAATAAATAATCATCATCCATATGAATTTGTTGCTGCTGTTGCTGCTGTTGCTGTTGTTGTTGGTGTTTCTTTTTACTTTCCATGGCACCAACCAACATCATTTCCAATAATTGATCACCTCCAAGGCGATTTGAAGAAGTGGCAGATTGAATTTGATCTGTCATATCATTGTAATTTCTTTGTCTTAGGGTGGTTATATCATTTGGTAGGTCTAAAATACTCATACTAATAGCACGAGGTCTATTATGAACTTGATGAAATTGTTGAACGGCAACATTCCCTGGTGGAAATAAATTATTTGTTATATTGGAGGATGTTGTAGTAGGTATTGGAGGATCGTCATATTTTGCAGTAGCAGAAACTGAATATGAACGAATTCTGTTCGAGTCTCTACGAAGCGAAGGAATAGCCCCACCAGTTTGTGAAGAATATCCAGAAGTTGTAGGAGGTTTCATTTCTACTTTGATTTGTGGAATGGCATTAGAATTTGCATTTAATTTTGACATGGAAGAACTACTATGATCATGATCATCTAGGCCCAAATAATCTAAAGTTTTCCCGACAGTGTTATTTTCATCACCACGTAGTAAATCACCAGTTGTAGGTGTTTGCATTGGAGGAGTCGGAGGACCACTTGATTCGTTCCAACCAGATGTAAAAATAGAAGGACCAAATGCAGCAGAGAGTGAAGATGAAGGCAGAGTAAGTGAACCTGACCGGATACGAGAAGATCTTGATGGTGGCGTAAGAAGACTGGATGCATTACTGTTAGATGAAGATCCAATCGGATTAGAAGAGGAAAGAGATATTGTAGATGGTGGATAGTGAAGCATGGGTCTGGATAACGATGATGGTAGAGTGTCGGCACGAGTACGACGATATGATGATGGGTAATTGGGAAAGTGTTCAGAACCATTTCCGTTTGAGGCAGTTGAAGAAACTTTTGATCCAACAGGTTTTAGATAATCAATTGAAGAAATTGAAGTTGTAACTGAGTCAGGAAGAAGAGTTCCATTACTGAAAGCACCATTCGTAGTAATAGGTTGTGTTGTAAGTGGCGTTGGACGAAAATTTGTAGTAATACCTTCTTCTGCTTGTATTTCTCTAGCTCTATATATTCATCCCAGGGAAATAAAATTTCAGAAAAGTTATACGATATGAATAAAAAAATATTCCGTCAAAAAGGAAATAACAATATTATATTCATACCTTTTTGAAGAAAAAAATCTAGGCTCATGTTGAGGAGAGCTACCAGGATTATTAACACTGACAGCAGTACCATATGTTTCTTTATTTGAATCTGACTGTTGTTGAGATGTCATTTTTTTAAAAACTTTTATCCCCGAGATGTATATAAATATATATAAAAGTTGTTAACATCAGATTTTGCCCAGCAAAACGTGATGGGTTTGTATATAATATAATAGTAACAGTAGAAGTGATAATATATAATATTAATATAATAATATATTGAATAAACCTTCTAAGTAAACAAACCGAATGTTGTGAAAGTTCTTTTTATTAATAATGTACACCAGTACTTCGTGTAACAAGTTAAAATAAAAGAAAAAACAAACACTTGACAGAATTATATATTAATTATTAATCAAAATTATTATTTGAAGAGAGTTGATGAAGTTGTTATAAGTAGTAAGAAATTACTGAGATTACTAAAATATATATATATATATATAAATAAATAATATATTATTAATAATAATTACTAAGTAAAAAAGAAATTATATTAGAATTAGGTACTAAATTAAATAAAATATTATTATTATTAATATTAAAAATTAAAATTAAGAAAAAATTAAATATTATAAAAATTAAAAAATTAAAAGTAAAGAAAAAAAACTTTTTTATTTTATATTATTATTATACATATATGAACAAACAAAATTGGACAAAGGGAAGGTGGTACAATGTGATTAAATTTGTTAAACGCCACAACCATCTAATGTAATGTGATTGTGATATTAAAGTGATATCTTTAAATTCACATCTGGTTTGTTTCTTGGAACTTGCATATAATAATAAATTTTGTTATGTTTTATTTTAGACAACAAATTTATGTGCTCTTATATAGTTAAAATAATGGTTCTATTAAAGATTAATTCCAAGGAATCAATTAGATCGGTTAGCAATTTCATGTCAACAAAAGGTTCGGTCACATGCCCGCACATTCTTCCGGGAGTCATGATGATTTAGAATATGAAGATGATTCAAGATTTTCTTCTAATAATAAGTAATTAATTACGGATCTCCCTTGTAACTCTTTTAATGACAGTTCGAGAGTCTTTAGACGTGTAGAAAATAGATATATATGTGCTGATTGTTCCTTGTATATCTTTCAAGTACTGAATGCTACCATCTAGATTTTCAAATTTTGATGCTGATTATTTGAAAAAAGATTTTATGCTATCCCTGATATAAATCAAAGTAATTATTTGTAATTTACTTGCATAAAATTTAAACGAGTCGCCAAGTATGTAAATCTAAATGAACTTGTATAGTACAACATTTTTATTTTAAAATATTAATAAGAATTTCCAAATTGAAATATCCATTCGAAAAAATTTTCCGAATTAAGCAATTTTGACCAACATTTAATTCCAGAAATTAATCCAATGTTTCAAAATGTACAAAATGCCCAATTTGGGAAATTTTTATTAATATTAATATTAATATTTTTCATTCATTCAAAATCTATTTAATTTTTAAAAAGATAAGCTTCCTTGGTTTTCAGTAAGTTATTTATTCTTTGCATGCATCTCATTCTATGTAAAATTAAAAATTAATTAATCAATATTTACTTCTAATCAATATTTACCCTTAATCAATATTCCACTAAAAAATCAGGTTAAAAAATAATCCTTTGGACGTGTAACATAATAATAATAAACATATTTTTCCGATTCCAAAATAGCATTTCTTATTTCGGCGCTCTGTGCATTAAAAGTGATTATGATTGTGATATGTGATATATAAAAAATTTCATAATGAATAATGAAATAATGGTTTTGCATTATCCATTATTCCAAAAAGATCTTACAAAAAAAAATAATTTTAGATTTTAAAATCTAATTCCTAATTATTTAAGTTTTTTTTTGAATAACAAGTCATTAATTATAAACAATGCAAGAAGAACAATATATATGAAAAGAAGCATGTTTAAAAACTAGTTCGGAATAAATTATTATTTATGAACACAAAATTAGAAGTTTTTCATTTTATCCAAAATTGAATTTATAGAGAAAGAGAAAATATAAAAAGAGAATACACACACGCACACACACATACACATATTTATACTTGTATGTTTTTTTTTACATTCACTCTATTTTAATTCCCATTCATTCATCATTTTTGACCAAATAAAAAATAATAATGAGCATTCATCACCATCATCTTTTCTAATCGTCACCTATAACCAAAAAAAAAAAGAATTTGGCCTATATTACACTCAAATGTATCTTTTATCAATATTTTATGTTACTCGTAGAGATCAAACCAATGTCATTATAGAAGATAGGTTTTTTGATTCAACTTGTAGAAAGGGCTTTCGTTTTTGAAAAAAAATAGCAAAACAAAAATATTTATGATATGCCATCAGGTAAGGTTGATTGATGAATTGTTCTAGAGTGCTCTTTTTCATGCATATTATATTTCGCGATACACGTGGATGTGTGGTTCTTTTCACGTATACGTACATACGGTTACTACCTTTTGTAATCACTTTAAAATAGTAGAATTAGGAGGGGTTTAATAATATTATGAATCCTTATAATTTATTACTTTGACTATAAACCCATGACGATTCATACTTTAACACTTTCCTTTTAAATCGAAGTTAACAGCAGCAGCTTTTCCTCGTTTTTGGGCAAAAATTGCGCTAAATTCGGGTAAGCATATATATGCACGGACATACACGTTAATAAAGTTTTATTTCAAGGTTCTAACACACAATAATTCTCCTGAAACCTCTGATTTTCTTACAGCAATTCAAACTTAACCAAAACAAATTAATCGTTATTGAAAACCCTTGTAAATTGGAAATTAACAATATCAAATATTTACTGCTCTTCAGAACATTTTACTCCAAAGATTTCAAATTGTATTTACACTTGTCCTCTAAAACGAATAAACTAAATTATGAACAAGAAAACAATTTTAATTTTTAAAAAAATTTATTTTCGTAAAAAAAAAAAAAAAAAAAAAAATAAACAAAAGGAAAAAAGTCAAACAGCAACTAATGAATACCGTCAAGTTAATTGTTTTGCAAAATTGAGAATAGACTATAAGTTGGTCTCTTTATTTTTTAGGATGATAAAGTTCCAATCATAATAATGTTAATAATAATGTTAATATCACGAACGGTACAATATGATAATGATCTAATTTAATTAATATTAATATTTCATTTAATAAACGGAAAAAAAATTTTTTTTCTACAATATGATGGATGTAAGTTATATTTCTTCCAATTTTACGCGTTTGATAGAAATCGTATAATTTACAATGAAGAATTTAGATTAGGACGGATAAGACATTAAAGTTATATCTTAATCTAATTGTATCAATATGTTTTAGAAACTATTCATAGAAAATTATAAAACATTCAAAGTAAATCGGAAAAAAGGCCATTATAACGATGAAATAACGATGAAGGAATGATCGGAGAAGTCACTTAATAAAAAGTAATTACGAAGACACCACAAAAAATAAATAACCCAAAATGGACTACATGTTTGTCAAGATCATAATCAAACTTATAAGCCAAATGCCTCGATTCAATGTTTAAACTATGAAACAGAGTGTAATATATAAAAGAAATCTTCTTTTACAAAAGCGACAAAAATTTTTTTTTAGTGCCAACAATTCTGATGCTACACTTAATAATAATGAATAAAAAAAAAAAATAACCAATGTAATTATATATTATTATATATTAATATATATTAGAAAAAAGAATATATATTTATATTAAAAAGAAAAAAATAGCATACTAATGTATATGTAAGCGAAAGAATTATATTTTAAAGTCTGATATTGAATCTAGATTAGAAATATAAAAATGAAAAAGGATTCAATTCGACAATCAGAATTAATTAAAATCAAATATAAATTGTAAAATAATCTTAATATCAACCTAAGTATTTTCTTAGTTCTTATTTACAAAATATATTTTTATATTTTCATGTTTTGATTATTGGCAAAATAAAATCGCTATGATAAATCCATTCCATTTTCACTATTGATAATTGTTGAATTGACTTTATCAGATGTTTGAGCCTATTTGTTAGAAGTGAAAAGAAATAGTAAAAAAAAAAAATTATTAAAAAACCCTCATGTTGAATAAATTTCGTAATAATATTTACTTCGTCAATGGCCATATAAGCATCCAAATCAGCATCTAAGTCGTGATAAGTAATAGATTTTCTATTGTTCGTTGGATTCCTTCGATTTTCCGAAAAATTATTGTTGTTATTGCCTCCATAATTACTACCATTATTAACACGCACACGTCCTCGAGATGAATTGCTACTGGGTCCTCCTCCAATTCTTGATCGAATATTACCACGTGAAGATTGTTTGCTATGGATGGAAAATATTATATTTCCAAAAAGGATGGAGATGGCAAACGGTAAGGATGATAGAATAATCTAAGTGCTTTCTTTAAAAAAAAAAAATAAAGAAAAAATAAAGAAAAAAGAAGAGACTACGGTGCGTAATAAAAGTTATTTCCACAAAAAAAAAGGAAATAAAAAGAAGAATACACGCATTTTGATCATTGTCTATCCTTTTTTTTGTGCGTATATTCCATATATTTGTTGTTTTCTTGTGCTTAGGAAAAACCCTCTCCAGAATCACTCTTCATTATTTTTTTTTTCCAATATGAATGTCATAGCTCAAATTTGTGAAAAGAACTTTAAAAAAAAGGTGAACGCATATATCACACATATCACATATATAATACATGTCCGCACCGTTTTCGCCTCTTATATGAACTTTTTTTTTGAAAATTATTTTGATGAAAAGTGGTCAAAAAAACACATACGTTTGTCCACCACGAGAGACTCCTCCTAAGCGATTCATAACTGAACCACTATCTAAATTACCACGAGAACTGTTAATTCTTTGTGGAGGTTTAAACGGTGCGTATTTAATTTTCATGCTTTGACCTGTGGTGAATGTATGATTGTTTAGAAACACATATACAAATTGTTTTTATCCCAATGTTCCCAAAAATAAATTATATAAATATTTTTAACAAAAATTTTTTTTTACCATCAAGGGTTTTTCCGTCATACTTTCTAATTGCTATATCGGCTTCCTTAGGGTTTTCAAAAGTAATTTCTGCAATGCCAGTACTTCTACCAGCCCGATCATAATGTAAATAAGCCTTCTTGACTATTCCACAGTCAGAAAACAACTCCTTAATTATTTTTTGATGATGGGAGATAATCAGTCAGTCCATCATAAAATAGATTTATCCATATATATCATCTACATTTTTTATATATGTTATATTAAAACTTACTTGAAGGTCTTCCTGAGTAACTTCATAAAACAAATTTTCTATAATAATCCTAGTATTTCCTGTTGTATTAGTAATGTTTTTATTACGAAGATTTGGTGCGTTAGCTTTATTATGTCCACTATTGTGTCCATCTTCATATAAATCGTGGGACCATTGACCATTAACGTCACCTCGTGGTGGATGTGGCTGCTAATGTAGTCATTGCAAGAAAACAATCAAAATATATAAATATATATACATAAATTTCATGCTTATTATTGTTTATGTGTTATATATTTAAGAAATTGTTACCTGTTGTCGATCATAAGGGGAATTTTTGAACCGATTATTTCGACCACTACTTGAACCTCTTATACTTCTACGTGGTTGTCCTCTACCTCTTGATCTTCTATTGAAATTATTCTGATCGTCAATCGCCATTTCTAAAGTAGTGCTACTCATGGTTCTTTAACAAAAGAATTTATTTAATCGTTTATTAACTTTGTAATTTGTCGTGGAGTTGTTAACATCAATATACTACTAGTAAGGAAGATTAGATTTACTGAAATCTTTTTTTTTTTTTGAAAAAAAAATATTATTTTTATACTAATACTATATAATACTATAATTTTTTTTGTCCAATAAATTTTCTATATAAATTTGGTCCCGTGTAACGCACCAATCATCAATATAGAAAAACGACTTTTTCGCGTCTAATTTTTATTTAGAAATGACTGGAAAAATTAAAAAAAATACACCAAACGAACAAGATAGTGATGGTATGTTGATTTGATATTAATAAAATTATTATTATTGATTGATAATATAATTTAAAAAAGCGTGTTTATTTATTATTGTGAAAAATAGTATGTGACAATAATAAAAATAATGAAATGAGTAGAAATGAATATGAAGAAGAAATTGATCCGAGATATATAACACCACCGAAAAAACAAAGAGTTTCTTGCCCTGGATTAAGAAACCTTCGTCGTCGTCATCATCATAACAGTGATAAAGATGATGACGATGACAATCATGAAGATGAAGATCCATTTGGTTTTATAAAGGCTGAAAAGAAAGTTAAAAAAATATTAAAAAAATCTAGCAGAAGCCATAATAATAATAATAATAATAATAATATTTTTATTAGTAACAATAATAGTTCTAATAAGTATGTCAGCAGTAATGTCATTAGTGAAGAGATTCACAATCAACAGATCAACTTTAAAGATTCTCCTTTTGTCACAGCGGAAACCGCCAAAAAAGCATTTGAAAAATCCATCTCAATTATTAATACTGTTCCTACCAGCTGTTCCTCCTCCCACCCTCCTTCTCCTTCTGATTCCGCTTCTTCTACTCCCGATACCAGAAAATCTCCAGATAACATCATTGAATCACAAGAAAAAAAAGCATCTGTTGCTGCTGCTGCTGCTTCACTATCAAAAAACATGAACAACAACACCGATACTAACAACATTGATACTAACAACACTGACAATAGCGAAAGTGCTAAAAGAGTGAAAAATGAAAAACAGCAACAAGCCACCAAAACAATTAAACTTCAAGCACTCTTGCCTCGTCGGCGTCATCATCATCCATTAGAACCTAAAATTGAAAATGAATTGGATTTTCCAATGTCATCAGATGAAGGAAGAAATGATTCTGAAAAAATGGGAGCGGAAGGGAGGAAAAGAAAAGAAAAAGATGATGACGACGAAGAAGTAAAAGGCAATAAAGGAAAAAATAAAAAAATTGACGAGGTAAGATAATAATAAAAATATACTAATATATTAAAATACAATCCAAATTTAGAAATAAACGGTTAGTCAACTTACTAAAATTCCTTATTATTAAAGAAATATCAAAAAGAGCGTCAAGAAAGAATCAAGTACTTTAAAGAAATTGATAGCTTCCAAATAAACTTTAAATATGATGATACCGATGATAACTTTAAGGAAAAAATTTTGATGGAGTATTGACAGTTGATGATGATAGTGACGAAAATGAAGAAATATATGAAGTGGCGGCGAGAAAAAGTAGTAAAAAAAAAAGCATTTAGTGAAATTATAATTTAGTTTTTTTTGCTAATAAAATTTCAGATAAAATACATAATATATTTTCGTGGACAAAAAGTAATAAATCAAACCATTTTCTATCTAAACATATACAACAAATAATGCATATAATTTATAGTGTATATAAAGTATAACAGAGATCAAGGTCAATATTAAAAGTAAATTTTAGAAGAATAATAGTAATAATAACAAAAGGCAAGAAGGAAAATTGGCTTTAAAAAATTATTCTTTAGTAGCAATAATAATTATAGAACCTTTTAATATAATAGTGGTTGTAAAAATATATTCTCATAAATATCATTTAAAGTTAAATACAACATTCATATCATTCTCATCATGAAGGATATTACCCTCAGAATTAATATGTTCTGAGGCCTTAATCAAGCTCAATTCCTTTTGATGCATTACCACAATGGTCTTTTCCATAATCTTCGTGATCACCATTTTCTTTAACATGTTAATTGTATTAATTACAGAGGTAATAGACGTAATTCTTCTTTGACAATATTGGTCAATTCTATTCTTCATACCGTGGAAAGTCATTATGTAGTTTTTCCTCAGTAACTTGATCACCAAGTTTTTCAATATAAAAGTTATATATTTTACGCAATGATCCTCCAATCAGTAGTCAGCCAGTCTTCTATTTATCTACCTTTGTGCCAAAAACATAATCAATGAAAGTAACAAATGCCATCTGTTTTTATGGGATGTGTCAAATATGTTGAAGAATACAGTTCTAGTTCACATTCTGTAACGGATCTTTCTATAACAGATCTTGTTCTATAACGACTGAGAATTTAAGCCCAATTTATATGTCCCACATATATTACAGATTCTATCGATAACTGACATTTTTCCTAATATAAGCCAAATTGAAATATATTAATATATAATGATCGGCAAGAATGATTTTACAAGTTGACTTTGTAATATACATTATACTTGAAAGATTTGATGGTCTTCCGGAAAAATCAAAATAAGGAAGAGATATTAGATCGCATAGCATAGTGGACACTGTTGCGGATCACAAGAAAATGATCAACATAACATATGTTATGGTGAAAGTTCTTGCAAAAGTTTGATTATAAAAGTGTGAGATAATTTTGAT